>JAYKAV010001665.1:1238153-1258081 GCA_035582835.1 Phoebastria nigripes
AAAAAAAAAAAAAAAAAAAAAGAATTTTGCTATTAGTCTTCGCACAACATGTTTTAGGTAGTCAAAATACATGGCACTGTTATGGTCATATCCCTGGTTTCCCATCCTTTTATATTTTAACAAGCTGCTTTGATAAATGGAGGCTGCATCTTACATTATCAATGGTAATAATACACTGCAGAACATGTGGGAATAAAACCAGCAAACAGCGAAAGGGGGAAATGTTGAGAAAACATGTTATCAAATTACTTTCTTCACCCAATCATATTTCATGCTACTACAAAATAAGATTTACAGCAATTTCACATTGAAAGCCAGAATCATGTTACTTAAACAGCAGCAGTGTGGCAATGCAGCAAGTCTGTAAGACTGTTCCATCCCAAAAAAGATTCCTCWGTGCTACTTTAGCTAAGATGTCAAAATAAAAAGGAAATGGCAAATTACACGTAAAAAATGAAGTGCTCACATGGCTGTTTTAAAGTCCTTAATTTGGCAGCTTAGTTTGAGCTGATGTACAAACAGCATGTTGCCAACAACGGGATAGATTTAAATTATTATTATTTTTATTCATTCTCAAGCTTCACCTGTTATTTGAAAAATGCAGACATCAGGAGAACCAAAAATCCTACCCTAGATATAACTTACAGTCCCGTTTATTCCTGTTTTCTTTCATGTGCATGTTCTACAAACCCTGACACAGTTATTGCACGTGTATTTTTGCTGTAGTCATATCCCAGTCAGCTAGGATGAAGTGGCTGTAAATTTACTATATACAAATAGTGTAGGATTCTCTTTTCTTTGAGAGATGTCAGGGGCCTAGAACAGTCATACGCAGATGTTCCCGTCCCGCTCCTCACAACAGACAGTGTTTTATCTTTATATCCCAGAAATCCCTCACCGATCAAATACTGAGGGCCCTATGTAGGGATCTGAAGTGAAGGAGGTATTTTATTATGTGATTGGATAATCACAGGATCGTCAAGGGTATCAAGCTAATTTAAGTTATCTCAGCCCCAAACACGGCATTTTCATAATCGGTAGCTATTTTTGAACACACACCACTTAAAACCTCAGAGCTTCACATTCCCTTGTAATAAGGTAAGGAACTGTGGACTTAAATTCACGGGTGAGTGAAATTTGCCCAAATAGAGAAAAGCAGGGAATCGCAGAAGCATTAAGGATGGAATGTCACCGATGAATTGAGCATCTGCAGACAACGAATTTCACTGCAATGTTGGCAATGACTTAAGGTTCTCAGAACGAAACCGCTACAGGAAGATCCATATTATCATCATTATCATCTTAAAAATCTCAAAGTTAAATACTACTGTATTATACTTCCATTCATATCTTCTCTCAATGTACTTACTCTCTTTCTACAGACAAAAGCTATATTAACTCCTGGAAAGAACGTACAAGCAATGTATGGAACAACTGGAAAACAACATTCAATTGCTGCTCTTACTTTTATAAACATGTATCATTTACTACAATCACCTCTAATGCTTTTGTTCTGCTGATAAAATAAAATGTACTCATAATCTAGAAGGTAATCATCTCAGGAAGAAATCCACTATGTAGAGTGCATTGTCTGATAGAGAATAGACGTAGTGTGGTAGGTTGCAATAGGCGTAATTTAAATTTCATACAACAGCCCATATACAGAATTAGGGTAAATTTCAATGTTCAGAATTCTCAGTGAGAGTGTTATTCATCTCTTGAAAATCCTCCTGGGCAAATACAAATTATCACTGAGTAATGAAGAAACAGATGATGCAAAATGGAATAGTTCTCCTGATGCTGAGAAGCCTGGAAATGATTTCAAGTTTAAATAATAGCAACTCCATTTTCCCACACATTAGACTTGATAGGCACCTAGGAAATAATGAAATCCTGYATTCAGTACACTCAAACCTTTAACACTGGTGTCATCCCATAAATCCCATTCTACTAACAGTATTAAGCAAACCTTCTAATCCTATAATCACTGTGAGATACACCTTCCTATCACCAACCCAGCTGACAAAATGAATATTACCATCTCTATTTTTCTACATTTCGGTTACGGATATCTTCCTCTACTCAAAGTTATGAGTCTGAATAATAGGATCTTATCTAAGCACTCTGAYGCCTGTCAGCAGCATTCATTTGGGCTTTAGTGATCTTCCCAGAGAGATTTGTCTTCCAAGTTGCACACATTTTCTTTTGTCATTTTGCTACCTCTTTGGCTATAAAAATGGTTAAAACCAGCTTCCTTTCCTCTCCCCACACCCCCAAAGGAATTTTGCTCCTTTTCCTCTCTAAACACTTCTGGTGAAAAAACTGTGAACAGAAGAAAACACTTTAAAGACCTTTTGGACTATACCTTTCCAAGCAGTATCAGTCCTACCTTACTGTTTGAGAGATGAGAGAGTGGCCTAAAAGATTAGTAACAAAAAATAAGCTTATTTCTCAGCACGTATGCAACACTATTCACTTTTCACAGACAAATTAATCTAGTGCTACGGAGGAGAAGGGAAGGCAGGAAATTGAGACTCTGGTTCTGGCTTTGCCACTTTCTCTGTAACCTTGGGCGCATAATTTATGCAATCTGAGGCTCAGTTTCCCCATCTGTGAAACAGATGCTTGACTCTTTGCCAAATTTAACTTACTTAAGAACCTGGATAAAAGACTCGAAATATTCACTGTGTCACTTTTGTTATTTATTTTTTATAGCCTTCTCTAGATCCCAGTGGGCTACTGTGGAATCCCAGAAGCATCTTTCCATCTACTTGTCTAAACAGGTAGAACTAAAGTCCAATTAACTGCACTCCCTAGACACCACCACTGCTGCCTGCAGCTCTAAACTTTCTATAAGCAAATAAGAAAAAGCATTTAAAGGAAACCCATTGAAAATGCAGGCAGCATCAACGACTGCTGAAAGATATACAGCAGAGCATGGTTACTGCGCAGTCTGATACACTGAAACTCCATTACAGGGAAGTATAAAGCTAGTCTGTGCAAGTTGCAATTTTATTTACAGTTAATCTCTGCTTATACTGTGAAATTAATCTGTCTCTCACACATTCAAAGTGCACCAAGACTTGGCAAATGGGCTTTTTGCACAGAACTTGATGGGGCTGGGGGAAATACAATCTGTCTTCCTATTTGTAGCAAAGGTACAGGGCAGCTTTGCAGTTCCCCTGGTGCTTTATTCTAGCTCCTAGCTCAGAGCAGGGAGACAGCAACCTTCATTTACCCTCTTTCTAAATGCTGGCAATTGCCAGAGTTGTGTAATAATGGATCAAAACTCCTTTATGTTTAATGCTAGTACCTGCCCCTTACAAGTCTGTGTTATAGATACTCAGCAAAATAATCCACGTGAAGACGGGTTTCCATGCTCCTGCACCACATTCACCAGCAAATCAGATGCGCACTAGAAGAATTCAGCAGAAATAAATTATTTTCTCCAGTAAGGGTTSCCATATCTCCAATAAGACCTCATCTACTGAGAATGGTTACGAGTGCCCTATTAATCCCCTTGGGAGATAAACTGCTCAAAGGAAGAGTTAGGGTAGAAGGATGAGTTAAAAGTCAACCTCTTCTCTCCCTGACTCCTGGAGGTTGTTGTTTGGTGGGTTGTTTGTTTGGTTTTGGTGTTTTGGTTTTTTTTGTTTGTTTGTTTGTTTTGTTGTGGTGGTGGTTTTTTGTGTGTGTGTGTTTTTTTGTTTTTTGGTTTGGTTTGGTTTGTTTGGTTTTTTAAATACATGAAAAATATTTGAGACAGCAGATAGGTTTTTTCAGTGACAGTGAGATAGTCCAGAGATTCATCAAACAATTGTGTAGGACTGAAACATTTTTCAAAAAAATCTCAGAATGTTTTTTTAACTCAATTTCTCTAATGATACAACACTTAATTTTAATTCTGCTACTTGAAAAATCTTCTCCAATAAAAAAATGTTGATATGTTTGCCATATCACATGCTGCAACATAAAGTTGGTGGCACATGGCCAGAATAAATGTCTATCTAGTCACTTTTCCTTCCTTTGAAATTGTCTTGTCTTGGATGCTCAAGCACAAAATGCAAGAACAGTCCAAGGACAAAATACCATTTCCACCTTCTCAGCTCCAGTAATCTGTGCTTTAGCTATTTCCTGAGCAAGAGGTTGCATACACACAGCTGTGTTTAATAGTCCTTACTGGATTTTTCTTCCATAAGTTTTGTTTGTTTTTCTAAATAATTTTTATATCTGATCTTAACTACTGCCTGSACCAATGGCCTCCTCAGTTTAAGTTTTCTGAAAAAGTACTCTCTTTCCTTTATCATACATCTCCTACCCGAAAATTTAGCTGGGTGCCTCCTCTACTTCTTGCACTAAGCAATACAGAATCATCTTCTCATACCCACCTTCCCATACGGCACCCGCCCTTCAGTCATCTCTTTCACAAAGTGTTCCAGGCAATTTAATTTTTCATTATTCAAAAACTATGGCAGACCTCTAATTATACCATTCCTACTTTTTTGTATCTTTTCGAGTTTTTCTACATCCCTCTCTCCAATAGAGTGATTAGAATTGTGTGAAGTATTTGAGATGAGGGTACTGCCCCATGGATTCAAACAGTGTCATTCTCTTATTTTTTCTCTATTCCCTTCTTTCCAGTACTTAACATTTTGAACCAYGGCTTGGCGCTGAACTGATGTTTTCAGAACACATACCTTTTCTGCATAGTAATAGGTAATTTCATCTCTGTCAATAGTTTCATCTGCCAGTTTATTTTCCAGTCAGTTCAAATCATCAGAACCTTCTGTGACTCTTTTGCGGTCAGTTTTAATGTTGACTATCTTGAATAATTTTATATAATCAGCAAATATTATCATCTTACTATTCACCCTTTTTTCCAGGGCATTTATGAGTATGTTGAACAGCACAGGTTCCAGCATAGATTCCCGGGGAACTCCACTGACAGCAGGTCCTGCTGTGTTTTGTTTAAAAAGCTATTAATTAACAACAAGACCTTGTCTCTTATAACCYGATAGCTTCATTTCTATAAGAGCCTTTTGGCAAGAGACCTCATCAAGGGCTTCTGAAATTCTAAATCAACCGGAGCACCCTTACACACATGCTTGCTTATCGCACTAACATATTTGCAAAGCTTCCCTCTAGAAAAGCAGTCTCTTTCCTACATAGAGCATAAAAAAAATGCTTAAATCATAGTGGAAATAATATAATCATGCAATAAAGAATATCTTTATTGGCTCTGAACTGGAGAAAGAACCCATYCAAACAAGCTGTTAGTTAGGTTTGGGTGGKTTTTTTTAATCAAGGTTTAATCAACTTTTTACCTAAGGATCTCATGGCATTTTTATGTGTATTGCTTGTTAAACTCAGCATCAGGGAAAGTGAGACAACAAAAAGTTCAGTCGCTTGCCAAAGTCATGTAGCAATTCAGTGACATAGACAAGCCGGCTCTGCTCACAAGACTACGATGCCTCCTATCTTTCTAGAGTGCTAGAACAGGTGGTGCTTCTATTTCTCTGGAACTAAATCTTAAAAACTATTTTGGTTTAGGTGGAATTCTAAACATTTGAAGCCTTTTATGTTATTAAAACACCTGCCAATTAAGAAGTGCCTGTAATAGTCCTCCTGCAGAATTCTTAACTACACTTAAATGTCAGAGTTACTGACATTTCTATTCAGTATAAAAGTTCCATAATTTTTAGAAAAAAGGACATTTGAATTGTTGAAAATATTGACTGTTTACATTGCAAATGATGGGTTCCATAACCATACTTTCACCTCAGCTAATTTTCTGGCTCAAGACACTAATTTCTGTTATATAGCGACAACTATGAAGCAAAGGCAGGCTACCAAAGGGAAAGGAGCAGGAGTTGCCCTGCCCAACAGACAAACATGAACGTGCCGGCATTGCTCACGTCTAAACTAAACTACAAGGATTGCCCAATTTTCCAAGGGTAAAGGTCATCCCTCTCCCTTGTACCTGGGATCTGTGATAATTAGCAATAATGCAGAAGCCTCAAAACATTATAAGTTTATATAAGGTGCTTTCTTCAGTACTGGATATACATATATCACTCATCCAAGTTTGAACACTTTTGCACACTCACCCATCGCCTGGCACAGGATGTCCACGTCTTTCTCCACTTCAGCCAAAATCATGCTCTCAGGCTCAGCCGTAAAATATGGTGGTTCTTTAGAACAAGGAAAGTAAACAAAAGTAAACAAACAAAGCCACAGCAAAATGAAAAATATGTGTTGATTTAAAGATATTAATCATATAATCTCTCCACAGGCGTTGTATTTAATACAGCGTGTTACAAACAGACTAGCTTGTCTAAGTTTGTCTCTATTTGGAGGCGCTTTTTTTGGTAGTAAAAGCATCATAAAAAAGCCAACAATTTTTTGCTATGCTGAGTATGGATTCCAAAGAGTCAAGTCAACGTAAGGTAAGATTTAGGGGTTTGCGCTGCAAATTAGTACTCAGAGCAGGGGCTACTTTTCATTTTATAGGTCTGAATCATGGACCATTTTAATTCTTCCTTCAGAAGGGCCCTCCAGAGAGGTTTATAAAGGTTTATATTTACAACATAGCATTTTATAGGATAGTTTGCTTCAGTATCTAAACTAAATTCCACCTCGTGAAGGCATGAAGCATGTCAAATAAAGTGCCATAGCATGTCAGAGAGCTGACATCAGAGGATAAGTGCAGCATAATTAAAAAAAAATTCTTCTCAACTGTTTTATTTCTTGAAAGCAAACAGATTTAATGCTTTAATTGAAGTTATAGTAATAATCATAAAAATCCACACTTTATCATTAGGACTAAAGAAAAGATATTAGACGTTTAATTAAACAAAGACAAGATTCCAGAAATTGTAGAGTATGCTATCATGTAACCCTTTCTTCTATGCAGCATAAAATTGAAGACCATCATGTCAAAGTCCCACAGGCATTAAGGTTGCAGTAATTATCATGGTAACTAAAAACTGTCATAGTCTGTTCAACGCAATTATCATCTGAGTACTGTTTTTAGAAGCATTTTATTGGATTATGACTAGAGTGCTATTGTACCATAGACAAACTCACTGGTAAGTTTTAGAAAATACAGAAAAGACAATGTAAGTAGCTTGTGAGAACAAGTTACTTACATTTTCATTTTAAGGAAATCAAGTATGTTTCAAAAAATGTAGTAAGCTACAACAAGATCCAAGGTCATCTGAGCTGACCTTCTCTCAAATCTCTTCACCAACCATGTCTGAACGTGCAGTTTGTATTATTGATAGGACATTAGTATTTTCATAAATAAAAACAAAATCATATAATTTTGTCCTGCAAAATCTTATTTCTCCTGCTACCACCTGTAGTATAGCAAGCGTTGCTATCATTTCACAGTGATGACATGACAAGCCAGCAGGTAAACATCAGTAAGCACCGGATTAGAACGCAAAACCCCTTTCCCAGCACTCCTTCCCACTAACTACAATAAAATACTTGCTTGAGTGTACAAAACTGGGGTCTCATTTGAGCACCAATAGATATTACAGTTCTGTATTCATTCCAGATAAAGTCAATCAATATTAGTCCTCAAAATCCTGTGCAGAGAAGGAGGTGAGGTTGCAAAATAGCCTGGAATACTCATTTACCCAGCAAAACCAATAAAACAAGCTACCTGATTTATTACATTCTAATAATATACACGTGTTAACATTATTGATCCTCACTGCCTAAATATAAAGCTATTAATAAACACACATAATAAGTTGTGATTTATTGCATATGATCTCATGCGTTAATCTAAACAACAAATTGAAAAGCTGAACATTTAATTGAAATTCACTGATGGCACACTGTGTTTGACATGTTTGATCAACTAAGTTGCTGAGTCCTCTGCAATTCATCTAAGTCCATGTTTAACTCCGAGTACACTCTTGCTTCTCACACCATCCTCCAAACCTTGTCTGATGTTTTCCTTGCGCTCCACTTTCCAGAATTTTATCTTTTTAATTTCCAGTCTTTTAGCCTAGTGTCCTTACTTACTTATGTATCTGTGTGTGGACACACAAGTAAGCGTCCATCTGTCCACCTCTCAAACTAAAATTTGAATCTTTCGTTCTATGGCAACTTAATTTGATTGTGAGGGGAGACAAAGGGGAAAGGTGGCCAAAGCAGCACAGGAGCAAGACAGCATCCAGACACATACCCCCACATCCAGACATTCACTTCTAAGTTTGGGCTTCTTCTATGGACATCTCTTCGGTCAGTGAGGTTCAAATGTATTTTCCTCCTTTTAGGGAGTTCCTGACTGCACATCTTCCACCCTCCCCTTTATAAGGCACTCTGACCTTAATGGGCCAATTTCTAAACTTGGCAGCCTTCAGCTACCAGCTCTCAAACCTTCTCCTAGATCAGCGACATATTCACACACCAGTGATAAATTTGCAGATTTATCTTCAACATGGGCCTGCAGTCCAGCTGCAAAGCACTTAATGTGACCTCAAAGATGCTAGTGGTTCCATGACCACTGCTTATGTGCTGCTGTTGCACACAGTTTCTGCAGTTATACTTGGCATATTTATACAGTCTGCTCTCCCAGCACCTCTCTCAAAATCCTATCCTACAATCTGTGCTTCTTCCTTTAAATCCCATACAGGCTGTTATGCCACCCTCGAAGAAACTTATTATATTAAGAGATGCTTAGGTGAGCAGGTATGAAGCAATGAATTACCTGACAAGGAACCTGAAGTCAGTGACAACTGCCACTTAGCAAACGGGATGTGATGTTATAAAAGGAAGATTCACATCAGCTTTTTTTGAAAGAAGCAGGGAGAAACAGAAGCAGACAAGACAGAAAAAGAGCAGGAGCAGCGGAAAGATGCAATCTAAAGGCCACAGACAACTCCCAGAGGACTTTCAGTGTGTAGGTGTGCCAACAGATATGATTCCCAGTCTTCATCAAGCCCAGACCCACCTTTTCCCTTACACTAAAGCCTGCTGAACTCAATTCTCACAGCCATTCCAGCAGCGGGAAGCCCTGCCAAATGCTACAATTGACATAGAGGGGTCGAGAGGTTGAGGTAACAACTGCCCGTAGAGGAGTCAGATCTTATTCTCGCATGATAAGCACAGATATAGAAAACCTTCCAGAAGCAACTCTACAATGTACTGATTGTTAATTACCTGCTTCTGCTGCCTGGAGATAGAGACAAGCCTGGCTGGGAAGACAAGGCTAATTCGTAAGGGAATTCTGGAAGATCTAGAATACCACGTGGACAACAGTGCTGTGGCATCCCAAGTCTAATATACATGGAAAACTAGTCTTGGTGATTTAAGGTATGAGAAAATCACAGCAGTATTGGTGTAGGTATACTCTTAGGGCTTTGAGGGAAATGAAACGGTGATTTCCATGCAAGCTGGGCTGCTTTTCCACATGCACGTGTCTTACGCTAGCAACATGGATGCTCAAAAGGTCCTTTGCAGTGAGGGTCTATGGCTTCAACAGAACTCAGGCTGTGGAAGAAACAGCTCTAGTTACAGGTGCTAGACAACTGAAATCTAGGCTCCTCACTTTTCAGATGAGTCAGATATATCATCTGCACATCAGGTGTGTGCCTGAGGGCCTGCAGACCCAGCATAAATTGCAAGTGAAAAATTCAGGGTATCTCAATTTGGGTGCTATACTCCACCTCAGAAAGAGGCCATAAAAATGCTGTAATATTTATAGGGGTCAGAAAGCATTCTGAAGGGGCATTCTGGCTGTCTGTATATATGACTCTACTGCATATTTATAAGGCTTGGTTTGAATCACACAGTATGAATTTGAACATTTATTGTTGTAGGCAGTAATCACGTGTTGAAATTTAGTATGCGTGGTGAAATTACAATGTCTTCCAAACTATATAACATGCCAGATACAAGCCCCCAGACACAGCGACCTCTAGGAATGACAGTAGTCTGTTGGTATCAGGTCAAACATTTAAATTTTTTTGAAATTATAGAATCACAATAGTTAGAATAGGAAAGGACCCATTACACCGAGTTCACCCTGCTGACAGTGCAGCATGCTATGCAATGAGAGGCGTCACATCTCATATTACACTGAAAGAAACAGATACTGTATTGTTCGGATATTGTATTGGTGTTTGACTGATCTTAACTAAAAGGTCAAGAACAAGCAAAGGGGAAAAAGAATATTTGAATATAAATGCATGCTTTTAATAGTTGTTGAGGGTTTCAGGGGGTTTTTGCACTACAGACATCATTGAAAAGATAGCCTCTCTGCAAAGCCCTTGGGAGCCTGCAAAATTTGATACTGTTCTAACTTCCCACACACAGAGTTACATGGTCACTGATTTTAACATTCAAAAGATAGCAGTCAGCATACATTACATACCCTTCAAGCTGCACTGGAGATGTGTGACCTAATCCTAGATACATACATGAAAGTCAGAAAGAACAGAGAAAGCCCCAGGGGCTCCTCCAAAGCTGAAATTCCTGCATCACTCAGAAATTCAGGCCTGCATATTTAAGAGGAAAATTGAGCCTTAAACATGGAAGCCTTTCTCTAGCATTACCATAAACTAATTCATTTGGTGAATATCCTGTAAAGAAAGGGGAACTGGAAACTTGAGAGCCCCTTGTAGGTCCAAAGTCTGTAACTCCAGACAGTAGATCAGACTGTCCATGCTGAGAGAAGCCACAGTGTATATGCAGGTACAACAGGTTCCTTGAAGCAGGATTTTTCTTTGCATGAATATTGGGTTAAAACAGAAAGAGATGAAAAGGTACCTCTTAGTTTCTTGCTACTGCCCCTTCCGCAAGCTGCAGTCTCTGTGTGTAAAACCTTACAGCAGCACAGGGAACACATCTCCTGTTTGCAGAACTGAAAGAAGGTGAAACTTGTCCTGAATGTCAGAGACACAGCTAGACTCCCCAAAAGTCCCATTACTTCACTGTGGTATAGGTCCTGTGTGCATTTGGGGCCAAGGCGACATGTCTGCGTCCATCTCAAGATCCTCTGAGGCTCGCCAAATCAAAAATTGTCAACATTTCTCTGCTTTGAGCCCAAACTGAAGTTCAGGCAAGTCCAAAGACATTTTATATTACAGTTTTCCTGAAAACTCTTATTCTTTTCTTATGCACAGCACATGAACACAGTCATCATGGTCTTTTCTAAGCACAAAACATGAACACAATCATCATGGAAAAACTCTTTCCTCTGCTTTCAAGACATCATTTGTAGTGTTTCATAGTGTCTAAGCTAGAGCCACGGGAGCTATTGTTTCCAGAGATCTGAGCACAAGGTATCGAGGTGGCTGGCTGCAGAGGAAAATAACTTCTGTTCCGGCAGTTGTATATACATTCAATGCAAATCCATGAACAATGGCAACGCACAAAGATGGCCCTTCTGCATCTCCACACTTGCTCCTGGAGAAGTACAGTGAAGGAGGAATAGCCATATAGTTCATCTCAGAGCCTAGCCAGGTGGGCCCTCCATATTAACGTCAGAATTTTTCTGATGTGTTCCTGAATCCCACGATCCCATGAAGCTGTATCCATACCTGATGAGAACCAGGGTAGCCTTTAAGAGAGAGACAGACCTACCACACTCCCCTATCATCCTATTTTCAGAAAGAAATCTATCCAACTGGGATGTAAAAATTCTCTCTAGGAAACACCAAGGTGAGAATAATATGTCTATTGTAGTATGAACAATATGTATATTGAACTATATGTAGTTGTTCTGGGCACAAAACGGCTCCAAAAAGAAGGGAATCCCTCTGCTGTGATTCTGCTTTACTCCATCCTATGCCTTTGGCCAGGCCAACAAGGGCTTCAACACCTCATCATACCAGGCCATTCTTTCTAATTGTTTTTCTCCTCAGTTTGTTCAGATTTTACTTTCTGACTGCATCTGATTTAAAGAGCAGTATGGATTTTGTGTAGTGGAAGGGTTTTGTTCCTCATTTTCTTAAGCTCCTAAAATTCATAATTTCCCATAGAACAATCACTTAAAAAATTACTATTGCAATTTGTCACTAACAGAACTCGCAGAACTGGAGCAAAAGGATTTAAGATTAGCTCAGTTTTCAAATTGGTTTGCTCATGAGAAGACTCCTTAAATTACTTAATCTTCAAACTGTTAGTGATAAAACAAATGTGCTCTTATCTAATCTGCAACAAATCTTTCCCAAACTGTTACTCTGCCAACTGAGGAACATGCTACCCTTTAAAAATTTATAACAACTGCAGCTAATAAAACCAGGGTTTGGAACCACCTCAGTTTATCTTTGCTGGAACAATATGAAGATGTCAGAAAGCTCTTTGCCACATTCAGAAGAAAACTACAGTGCAGCACAAGACTAGAGGATTTTCTTCTTGCTTATGCAGTACTACTTTATTACATTAGAGATTCAGATTTTTCAAATATTATTGTGATTTTAATTTACAAACTGAGATGTACTCTCAGAAATATTCAGAAAAAAAATTCAGAGATAATATTGCAGGTCACAAATAGTAATTTGAACTGAGTACATGCCTTTGTGCTAAGTTCCACTGCCTTCCAATAAAGCTCTTGTCACCATCTGAGCCCACACTCAAGTTATATGACTTCCCTTAACTGGGAAAGGCAAGGACTGATATATTTGGAAAAAAGCTTTGATTAACTCAGTATTTGTGAAATCTTTGGTGCATCTTTTTATTGCTACCCTATTCTACCTGTTAATAGCAAAATATTTTTTCTATTAATCCACAAAAGCTCTCATTACCATACTATTGAGGGTCTGTTTTTGATTTATCCCAGTCATCTTGAAAACAAACTTCTTCTATTAACACAATTTCCTTTTTCTGTTAGTCAAGACCCCTTATTAAGTCCACACTGTGTTATTGTCCCAAGAAGTACAGCTCTATCAGGTCATTATCAACATGTACACACTACAAATATTTTATACATGCAAATGGACAAGCATCCTTGATTCTCTGTAAGTACTACTCCAATAGACTATGAGGGATACACCGCAAAAATCCTTAGGTTTCAATCTTGTCTGCACTTTCCTGTAGAACCTGTCCCTTGACTAATTAAACAATGGCCAGATCCATCCAAGAACTGTAAGGCTGAATATAAGTTATGTATTAACTACTAATCCTTTGATTTGGCTTCCTGTTTAGAATTAGAGATCCATCCTGCAGCTCAAGAAACTCATAAATAAAGAAATCTGTCAGGCTTTGCTGACACACTGAGTAAACACCTGCAACTGAAGTGTCTTGTTCCATCAGAAGGAAATAAAAGTAATTGGTAACCAATTTGTTTCTGCTTTCTTTCATCTGCTTGTTCTTATCTACAGGCCTTTTCATAACTTCATTCTCTGACAGCCCCTGAAACTGGATAAGAAATAAATAAAACATTTGAAAATAAGAAAGCAGATAAGCTAGTAAAGAAAGGCAGCACTGCTAGTTTAATACGATTCCCCAATGATTGTTTCTCAGTTTTATTGTAACTGTATTTAAGAATCTTTTACATTAACTGAGAGGCTGCTTTAAGTATTGCATTAGGCTGGATCTGACAGCATAGCAGCAAAGTTAAACTAGTTACAATAAAATCTTATGAACAAGGAAGAGTTTAAACCAAAACCATAAATAAGTGAAATCCATCTCTGCCCCTTAAAAGGAAGGGAAGCCGCGAGGTAATAATTCTAAGAAACAGACTACAAAGAAAAAGACTGGAACCAACTTCATCCAGTAGGTAATAAATACAGTAGAGACACAGTACTACAAATGAACCTGGAACAGAGCTTTGTAGAGAGAAGAGCTGTTTTCGCATTTAGCATGAACTACTATAAATCGCTTTAGTAGAATACAGACCACAGAGCAAAGTCTTTAAAATTGTGTTTTCAGAAGGCTAAAAGAGTGTAGAGAATCGTGTGCTGAATTCCCTCTGCAATGCACTACAGAAACGCACGTGCGTGAATTCTGATCAACGTTGAGACTTATATAATTGCCAGAGCAGTAACCTCTCCAGGACACTTGCACAGTTATTACTGGGACTATGACATAAAAGCTAGACTTTACACGATCAGCTCTGGCTTAGAACACTAAACGTCTCTTTTATTCTAAAAGTCCTAAAAAACTCTACACGGTGTGCAGTGTGCTCATTTACGTTATTGTATCAGGATACGGCATGCACAGTAACTATCATTTCCAAATGACAACCTCCTTGCTACAGCAAAACTCCAACACAGAGGTGATGGTGGAAACAGGCCACTGAAAAGGCACCAATGTCCCTTTAAAAATATTAAGTCCAAAGTTTCCCTTGGAGTTGAAGGTCTAGTACGTAGCACCGATTTTGATGCTATTTCCTTCTCCCTTGCGTTACCTCAGTAACGGTAATCTGCCTGCCTGTGTGCTCAGGAATGTCCTTGGCCCCCTGACTGGCACTTGCAACAGACAAGACACAGAAGTCTCCTAAAAGGCTTCTTTCGGAAATACAGGCACTTGACATATTAAAACTAGATGTAAGCAAGCTGGGAGTTAATCGGGATTTAATGCATAGAAAAGCTAAGATGTGGAAGCTGCCCAATAAGGATTTTACTACTGTATTTCCCCAACTTCTGATTGAATGTATAGTTTCACAGGGGATTCAGAATCACATCAGTGTTTAAAAAAAAAAAAAAAAAAAAAACTATTTGATTAATTTATATTCATGGGGAAGAACACCTGAATTAATATGGCAGATAACCCTCTTTTACCTCCTTTGTTCTGTTCTCCGAAGAAAGGTTCAAATGTAAGGTCAATGAAATATTAAAATATCAATTTTATTTCCTATTACACCTCAGTCCAGAGGTACAGTTTTACTAAAAAACACATTGCCTTGAGAATTACCCATTATAGAAAGGAAGGCTTTCGCGCTTGCTGGTTCCTCTGTGCTGTCTCTCAATTTCGCTTCACAGAAGTACATCCCCACATCAGCAGAGGTTGGGTTGGTGATAGTGAGTCGTCTCCCAAAACTGCTAATGCCGCTGGTTATTTTTACTCCATTTCTCTTCCAGGTCATGCTTAGTCTCTCAAGAGGTCTGCCGAGGTTTAAAAAAACCCACAAGAATACAACAATAAAACATATATATTACAGAATAGTCTCGTCTGCAGTTATATACAGATCATAAAACTTCCGTAAGTTTTCCTCTATCCCTGACATTCGCTATTAAGAAGTAAATGCATATGTAACTTCTACACATCAACACTACAGACTACTCAAGTGGCATTATGCAAGTACAGCTAATTGATACAGCAATAGAACTTAAGTGCTAATAATTTGATTTCTCTAAGCAAAAGGAGTAAATACTGATATGGGAATCAGCTGCACGGGAAGTGCTTTCATTATAACTCAATTACCAAAACAATATTAACCATATCAAGAACATCTCTGCCCTCAGAGGGGAAAGTGAATCAGTTGGTCTTATTATCCAAGGACCTCAGCTGTTCACTTCCACTGGAATTCAATGCTATTCAAGGCCAACTGGACGGAAACATAGGAGGAATGCTGTGAACTCTATATTATGGTGCATTATGAAAAGTTGAGCGATAAACACTGTAAAATGAGAGCATCTGTAATAAATTACTTCATAGGAGATCCTCACTAATTTATTTACTAGGAAGCACAGACTGTTCAACAATATCACTTTTCACGTCAATAGGCAATACAGCTGAAATATTATTAACCCTTAACTTTTTCCTTAAGATAATGTCTGCTGATTGAACACCACCATGCTTCTTTTCCTTACCGTGTGAGTAACAGGTGGGAAAGTAACTCTGCCTATATCCTTATTTGGCCAGAAAAATCAATATGTTTAATTCAGTAATGCTGGACAAACAAGATTATTCATAAGGTTACTTCAAAGAGCAAGGTATGTGCTGCATTCTGCTTCAATCATTAAAATAATTAAAAAAATGAAAATAACTTCCTATGTCCTTCTCGATAAAGGACAGTGCATTAAAAGTAGTTCCTTATAACCCCGCTGCTTTTACAATACCTTGCACTGGCCACACACTCCAGCGTGATTTCGCTGCTCCCTGCTACAACGCTAGTATTCTGTGGAGGGATTACAATGACGGGAGCCACGGTGTCAGACGCGTCTATGGCACCTGCATGGGCAGAAAGAAACCTTGTGAAGATTCTGTACATCTGCAAACGGCGAGGACTGACATGTTCCAGGCAAAGGATCTCATCAAGCGACACAGCTGCAAATTTCACTCTTCAACCTCACCATGGATTTTAATCTCCTCATTAAGGGGAGATCTTCAGCATGACCATTCTCGATGGCTTTCATTATACTGTGCAAACACACTGTTTCAATATACCCAGCTTGCTATCATTCAAAACACATAACTCGCAAGAACTACTCCCAGATGGAGTGCAGGGGCCATTCTCAAATAGAGAGCAAATAAATTAAGCATCCTAAAGGTTTTCTATTGTTGAGCACTTTTATTTTTATCAAACACTTGCTGACTTATATTTTTAAGACCTTTTCATGTTTTGTTTAATCTTACCACTTCCATACCATTTCAAAAGAGTCTGCCAATACTCATGTTAGTTCTTTAAAAAGATTTTACACACTGGGGAACAAATGTAAAATTAACAAAGCAGCATATCACAGCAACTTCAATCCCTTTTTCTTATCAGGAAAGTAAATAACCCAAATCTGCTACTCTTTTGTGAGGCATCATACTGTAAATAATTTAGCTTATGCAACAGTCAGCAGACACTTAAAAAATAGTAAAAAGGCTGCTTGTAAATATTCTCTGTATACATTTAGTAAGTGAATTAAAATACCCATGTATTCATAGGTACTTTGCTTCAAGCAACTCATTTGGGAAAGAAAAATTTGCTATTATTTAGCTTGAATAACAGAGTAATAAAATTTTCTAAAGATACAGAATCCAATAAACGAATTATAAGGAAAAGTAATGAAAATAAAACTAAACTGATGGAAAAGCAAGCCAGTTCATCAAATGTTTTCTGCAAAGGAGGCTAACCCATGCCCGTTAAGCAGAATGGGAAACTGGCAAATGCAAGGTATGAACCCTGACGTTTAAGATAATTCCCTAAAGAATAGAAAATGGATAGAAGATTCTTTGTTTATCTCGTACGCGGCATGCCAAAAGCCATTTGACATTTGATTTCACTTGTTGGATAGACAGAGGTTTTGGTAATGGGGCTTAGAAAGTTCACAATGTTAGCAGATTACTGAATAACAAAATTTTTACCTTTTGACATTTTTGTAATTGATAGCAAATACTGTACTATGGGAGATGAAAGCATGTAGTATAATTTTAAAATTTTAAGAATACCACCCACACATCTGAATAAATTCAAGCATCCAAGAATAGTACTTAAGTGGTAAGCACATATTTATTTCTTCCCATAAATATGCTCTGTTGACCTGACACAGCATCTATACGCAACTCGCATGGGATCTCAAAAAACAAGCTTTTAGTAGATTTTACTTCTGCTCAACAACATTCCTGGAAATATGATGCTATAGGTAGAAAATCTGTTTTCTAAGAAGATTTCCATGGTGGTCTTATAGGTATTCATGGCAGGAATTTTCCAGATAGTAATTGAAAAAATAGAAAACAAGCGGCGATCAGATTAGTAGCTTGTTACTGATGAGAAAAGATAATCTCAGCGTTACTGTTCACCACTACTTCTGCGCAAGATGAAGGTTTACAACAGTAAATGCTGAAAGATCAACAGACGAGTTACTAATTTGGCAGCAATCATTTCTTATCTCCATCTGGAAAAGAGGAAAACCACTTGCTTGACTTATCAGCTCCCCTGAAGAGTGGCTCAACCCCACTAAAACCACCCGGAGAAGGCAGCTTTGTTGTAACCTCTAGGAGTTCACCATGTGTGAGCGGCTCTTTGTGCAGTGAGCAGATAAGCAGGGGAAATAAAAGTACACGTTACTCCGCCCGCAACCAGGAAAACGTAAGATTTCTTTGACTTTCYTACTGACCATAACAAGAATCTAAACWAAGTATGCGCTCGTTTTCATTTTGTACCATCCCTGAAACAGATCTATTAAAAGYAGGCTGTTGATAAAGATTTTGAGCRCGTGAACTAATACAGATGTGATACAGAGGGCTCATCAAAATGGTTAGAGCTTGGATTCTAAGTAATATACCTACAAAGGTCAGTTGCAGATATAACAAGCGTATATAGAAAACAACAACATTTCAAAGTATTATCTAAACAGTACGTAGACAGCGTGCATATTCCTATTTCAGATTCAAAGACAGGTTAAGTTTCCCTTTGCAGCACAAAGACAGCACTTGCCATAATTCACTCTGGCCCCGATCCTGCCAACTAAAGCTCAACAGGGATGTTCCCATGGTTCCTATTGCAGGGGGTAGTTTGCAGCTTTGTTTTGTGGCTGCTCAAAATATCAAAGGAGGAATTTAGTTTTACTTTAGAGTAAAAAAACTCAATAGGGCTGTAACATGGGATCTGTGTCCCTACCCCATCSTTTCAGAACTTCATCCTTTTGTAAGAAATCCACAGGTTGGAATATCAGAGTAGCCAGGCTCCTAATCTAGATAAGGAGTAACACTGTGATTTTGTTTTGATGATGTGACGCAGCAAATCAGACTTCGGTCTGGCTGTGGAAGGTAGAGAGCCATTCAGAGAATCAGATAATGAAAAACTACCCAGACTTTCCAAGTTTCTTATCCTACCTGTCAATAAAGCCACTCCACCCCTCTCCTACCTCCTAACGCAGTAYGCTGACATAACTGTACTTGACTGGTGCTACACTAAAATGCAATGCAGAATGTCATTCTTAGTAAACAGACATTTTCTTTGAAAATCCTTTGTAGAAAACAACTGAATTTTTTTTCTCCTCTTCACTGTTCCTTTTCTGCTTCATCAGACTTTTTCTTGTCCCAGTTATCTTGGTCTCTGCTGTTTCCTTCTGGCTTTTCATCACCTCTTCCTTCCCTACCTCCCCTCACCCAGGCAGCTTCTCTGCATTCGTCACTGGCCGTTTCCCCTCCCTGCCATCCCATGGYCCCCTAATAGACTTTTCACATTATTTAAGAACTACTCAATTTCCCATCTATCCTTTATTTTAATGTTTGAGCTTCAGTTTCTCTGATTTACACCCATGAGTAGGAAATATTTACTAAAGACACTGAAATGGGAGAGCAATACAAACRCGTACAAGAACACAGTTATAGTGAGATGAATTTGCTAACAGGGGACCACCGTTGCCACCGTGTTCTATATTTTAGACAGAAAAGATCTTTCCTTTCTRTCTGCTTTCTGAACCCCTTCTCTCCACTAAGAAAGCAAAGCAACATTAGGGAAAAACACCGACCCCAGAACTGAAGCCAAGGGATGCCTCACTATTAGACATAGTAAGTCTGTGGGGAACTTGTAGGAAGCTGCAGAGACAAGGCTGAACGGGACTGAAGAACACTTAAGGGATGTGCTCTTAATCTGATTCTAGTCCTTAATAGATGACTGGACAGACGGACTGCCACAGGCAAGAGTCCTAATCCAAACAGAGAGTTTTCTGCAAAAAAGAGCACGTTCTGCTTTATTTCACATTGTATCTATTTTAGCCAGAGCACTCACAGCATTTCCAATCTTCCCTTTGCTTCTAAACCTTCTCATTAGACGCTGTCTTAATTATTACCGGTACCTACTAGGGCCCAGTAACTGAACTGCCTTCAGGACCAGCCCCAACCAGTCTTTGCAGCTTGCCTATCATAACACCAAAGACTCTGACTCACAAGTGGAGGGACCTTATCTTGGAGCTGTTCTAGTGGTTCCCATCCCCAGCTGCTCATGAAGCAGTTGGTGAACTGCTTCCATTTACCACCCAAAATATTAAGGTAAATTGGCACAAGTATTATTTTTCCATATTAGACTTTTT
>JAYKAV010001665.1:1258151-1364328 GCA_035582835.1 Phoebastria nigripes
GGGGGGGGGAAGAGAGAGAGAAAATGGAAAGGAGACGATCTGGGGTTTTTCTGTCCCTCTAAACTTAAACTCCTCTCCAGACAGTGGCATTCAGGAATCTGGCAGTTCTGCACAAAGCAGAGATATACTGAGGGAAGAGAGAACAAGAAAGACTGAGCACCTCTTGCACGGTCTATTTGTTTTTATCACCAGTGGCTGTGTAGGACTGCACAACGCTGATCTTGGATCATGCTGCTCTTCCTCCTTCTCTCCTCCCATCTGACCAAGAATTAAACCTGTCCCAAGTCATTTATAACACTAATTTTTTAAAACTGATGAGCTGTAGAATTTTTAATTTGTTATTTAAATACAATAATTATATAGACTGCCCTATTATGTCTGAAAATACAGTGTTTTTATCTCTCTACATATATTGCCATGTAAGGTACAGGGAATTTTAAATATTATAATTTACAGTTTATAAAGATCACAGACTTTATCAAAGCAACTTGGCTGCTTAATTTTTCCCAACAGAGAAGAAATCTCACTCAGGCCATATGACTGAAGATACAAAAGGTGCTTTCCCCTTCAGAAATGTATAACCATTAGGTTCTTTCCCAGATTTTACATTATGGCATGCAAAGTTTATCTATATCTGTGTTTGTGGTGCAGAATATTAAGAGCATTCCTTTAATGGATACTCAGATTCACCTCAGAGAGATACAGTGCAAACCAGCCTTAATAAACACTTTTGCTCACATTTTATCTCTTGAAAAGAAGTAATAGCTTGAGTTCAGACTCGAGAAAAAGGACAAGTCTTATTTTTGAGGTTRAGCAATTAAATTGCTTATAGGTCCCAACCCTTTCAAGATAGTTAATACAAACAAKGTGACCATGAGCAGGAAAAGAGAGGATTGCCTAAATAATCACCCAGATCACCCTCATTTACATAGTATGGAGTAGCACCTGGAGCGTGATGTTGACTACTAGTCATTCCTACCCTTAGTGTTAGTTACTGCTGCAATTACTTCTCCATGTCCTGTTTTCAGCGAAGAAGGAATCCCACAGGAATCAGCATCCAAAACCGGATTGACTTATTATTATTATTATTATGAAATTTGTCTACAGGAGAAAAACACTTTGCAGAAAAGATCACCAGTACACTACCCTCAAGCTAATGGTGAAATTGAATACTTTAACAGAACTTCGAAACCATTTATAAGTTAACCTGGGAGAAAAAGATTAGAAAATTTTCACCATGAACTTCCTACAGACTTTCAGACTTGCACAGTATGCATAAATGCCTTCACAATTACTATGCAGGATACATGCAAGGCTTCATGTTACCAAATTATGGTAGAAAAAAGCAGAATAGGAGATAAAAGTCCAGTACAAATAGCAAACATATTACATATAAGTAGTTCAACATTATGGCATCAAGAATGTGCAATTTCTGCCTACGTAACACAGAATATGAGAAAAGAGGAGAAATAACAATCACACGGCATCTGAAGATTGCTCGAGGGAAACAAAAAAGACCTTGGAAATAAAAACTATCTAATGGAATACATTTCACTTTTTCCAGGTGCAGCCTGCAGATGGTTTGGATTATCAACCCATAATGGATTAATGCCCCTTTCCCTTTCCAGTACAAGATACAAAACAGGAATTGGATCCTGATCAATAACAGATTAACTTCCCTTCCCCTTTGCAGTACAAGATGCACAACAGGAACTGGAGCCTGATCAACAGACTAGCAAACGCTGACAACCACCTGCGGGCACAAGAGAGAAGCATTATGCAAATAAAGAAAAAAAGTGTATTTCTCAATCATAAAACTCCTAAAACATGGCTTGTCTACTTGTTCCCTACTTAGTAGAGTGATTATTAACAGGTTATACAATGAAAGAGTGTAAGATAATAAAAGCTACCGTTTCTTTTTTTCACTTTTATTCTAGCAAGGACTGTATTCATTTTCAAGAAAAGGGAAATACGTGATGCTGCTGTGCTCTACTGTGCACTGTACAGGTCTCTGCTCAGACTTCTAGACATAAAGAAAAATAACAGAGACTTTCCTGTGAGGATTCTTGGTCACATTTGTTTAGTTTGATGAATAACATTAAAACTCCAGATGGAGGGTTTTTTTGAGTCAAAAGTATGTATTTATAAAATAATTAGCAATCTAATGGTACAGAGTTGGTGTATGAAGAATGATGACTTTTCAGTACCCGAGGATATCTTACGATTCCTCAAACATGTATATAGTAACATAATTTCTGATCCTGAACCTTTGAGAAACTAGACTCTAGACTCAAAAAAGTAAATAAGCAACAACACAAAATCTTAGCTTTGTGGATCAAATTTATAGTGAAAATGGCCTAGTAGTTTGAATCAATCACAGCACAGGATTCTTATATATACGGTCCTCGTCTCGATCCAGACATCAGACACCACGACATATGAATAAAACACCAGATATGAAAAAGGTTTACAAAACACAATACAAGCAAAACAAGCGAATGATCTAGGTCAGTTATATTTATTGACTCAATATACTCTTGTCAACGTGACTAAGCTTTGCCCACATCAGATCAAACACATGATTCATTTCCACTGTAGGTAAAGTAAACAAACAAACAAAAAAGGTCAATAAAAGAATAAAGACTAAACAAAATACAGCAAGTAGATCACAAATTAAATAGCCAGCGTATGAGGGGGGGGGACATGGCAAAGAGAAGCCATTACAAAAGATTTCATCAACAACTGTTGAGGAAGCCTTGCATAAATTAATCTTGGCTGAATCRCCCATGTCGTAAAGCAGTGCCTGAAAACCTGCACTCCTGCCTTTTCTATCCACCCCTTCTGGGCCCGTGTGATAAGCTGTATATGTTACAACAGTACTTCTGATGCATTTCACTTTGAAAAATAAAGTTACCCAAAGAAATTAACCTACGAAACGTGTGAGCTACCCAGTCAAGCTTGCAATTCTGCAAGCAGTTCAAAATGCACTTAACTTCAGGTACTTGCTGCTTGGTTTGAAGAGAGTGARAATACTCACATTCCTAATTTAAGTAGATATATAACATTACAGAAACAGAACCGTAAAGAAGAAAACAGAAAAAAATATATTAATTATGCAAAATGTTGGCAAGAAGATACTTTATGTGTATGGAGCTTCCTGCTAACTGTGTTTGGAGCCGAGGACTAGAAAGCACCTCCCGGGTCGGCCTAGTTCCCTGTCTCTCTGACATCCCAACATGCAACGCCATTTCTGAATGTACTGGGGCCTGTGGTAAAAATATTGAGATTTTTTTAAYGCCACTTTTCTGGTTGGAAAGTTTCCTAGAGCTTTGTTGTTCAACCTGTTAAAAACACTCCTAATTTCCAGCTTAAACGTATTTATGGCCAATGTACCCCACATTTGTTCTTCTGCCAAAACTGTCCTTTAGCTTAAATAGCCGTTTTCTCCCTCTGTGATGTTTACGTCCTAAAGTATTTATAGAAAACAATCATACTCCTTCGCAGTCTTAATTTTACTTAGCTAAACAAGCCAAACTTTTCTTGTCTGACAAGTTTGAAAGGATTCACTGAAATATATACAAACAAAAGAATAAGGAGCAAGGGTAAAAAAAAAAAAAAAAGCTAGCATCACACTACAAATGTTTCCAAAAGTTTAAACAAATAACAGCCATGTTTGTAACAGCCTTTTTYCCCCCCCTTTGCAAGGACTTTCACACAGACTGCAAGAGCCCTAGGGAAAGATTAATGGACAACTCAACTCTATCCACAAGATGACTTATACCCTTTTGTGTGTAGGTACTACAGCAAAGAGGAGCTTTATGTATTTTATTAGATAAAACAGAGCCTAAAATACAGGTTGAGAAGCTTCGAAAACCTTGTAGAGAGTATTTAGGGTCTATTCCTGGGCATAAGGAGAGACAGGGGCCTAAATACAGTTGATTTACAAACAGAAAATGTACTTCTGTAAACAACAGAAATACTGCAGTGCCCAAGGAGAGGCACCACGGCCGGGATGGTTCACGGTGACACAGCCTCTCCAGCTTGTCTCGCGCCAGTTCTGTTCCATAGACTGGGACAGGGATGGGAGATCTGTCTTTTTTCCCTGATTTTGCCCTTTTTCTACAAGCCATTAAGTGCAGGTGACCCAGCGACTGCTATTTGGGGGTGAGCTCTCCACAAAGCAGACTTGTTCCTCCTCTTTTCTACCACCTGAGGTCTACAAACCCACTTTGTATTCTAGGACTACTTCAGAAATAAATTTCTAGTGTTGTCCCATGTAGTTTTAAGGAAATTAAGCCACTGCTTAGTTACACAGCTCCCTGTGATGATTCAGCAGCTAAATTCAAAAGCAGACCAAATTTCTGCTCCAACACTCTGAAATTCCCTTCTCACAACTCCTCATGCAAAAAGAGCAATTTGGAAGTTCAGTCTCTGTCACCGACCTGACCTTCCCCCATGCACAGTGAGGGGTTTCTTTCTGTGTAGAAACTTATCATCCAGCACATCATTAGAGCTTTTAACATGAAAAAAATATATAGCCTCAAGCTATCCTAGCTAAAGAACACTCAGGTGGCTTTTCAATTCACCAGATAGCTTTAATATCGGCTATATAAGTGGATAGAGTGTGTAATCTTATTCAACAGCAGTTAAAAAGGGGGGAAAAAATATCCATGGTCTAACAGTGGAATCTATTAGCCTGAGAGTCATCTTCAAAGTGATGCGAGAAGGCAACAGGTACAGCAGCCTGCTGCAGCCAGCCGGCAGGGCGAGCGGTGCCTCTGCAGCCGGCATCCAGAACCTTTGGGTTTTTAGCAGTATAATCCAATACGTGCTTATGTTTAAAAAGATTTTAAAA
Source organism: Phoebastria nigripes (assembly GCA_035582835.1). Lineage (NCBI taxonomy): Eukaryota > Metazoa > Chordata > Aves > Procellariiformes > Diomedeidae > Phoebastria > Phoebastria nigripes. Next base: position 1,263,007 of record JAYKAV010001665.1, read on the forward strand.
TAACTCATCAGTGGAAATGATTTTTAAGAGGCTGTATATTTTTACGATGCACTGAAGTGCATCGTAAGAGAAGCATCCTTTTAAATATAAACAGGCATGCTTTTAGAAGGAGGAATCAGGTTTGAGGGATCTGGCAGCGGTTGCATGGATTTCTGCAGCAGACAGCAAGAGTCGCTTTCTCCTGAGGACAAAAAGGAACTTTTAAGATCTTACAGCCTTGGAGCTTCACATATCTGGACATTTACCACTTGCTTTCTTAATAGAGATGAATTAAGTTAATAAACCACACATCARTAATTGGATGTTAAATAATCTAGAACTGTCAGTTAATCATAATGTCCAGAAATGCAAAATTCAGTGGTGAGACAAGGGCTGAGAGCAGAAATGAAGAAGGAAAGCTGAGCTAGGGACATGGCTGTGTTGCAGGAATCAGAGAACTGCTGCTATTTCAGATGCTGCAATTCTCACCAGCAGATTCTGGTTTAGTGTCAAGCAGCAGGAAAGAAAGAGAAATGGGAGACAATAAAATGCTGCCCTCTATTTTCAAATGTATCTTCATATGTGGCTTCATTTTTTTTTATAAATGCATTTCTTAGCTCCTTACTTTGGCACAAATAAAATCACACAATTGACAATCTAGTTGCTGATTCTCCTACTTGTAACAAGTTTAAACACACTTCTACTTAGAAATAAAAGGGTGGTAAAAAAGAAAAAAGAAAAAAGAAAAAAGACATTCTCATCTATCTTTCACTGGACTTAAATAAAGAAAAGCATCTGCAGCGACTTTGGGGGAATTATTTAAGAAATGCCTTCAAGAATTTATTTTATGACAACAATAATTGAAGCACTGTTTTCACAGGGAAGGTTTAAGATTAAATATGCTCTGTAGAGCATAAAACAAATATGTACAATTGATCATATGTGAGTTTCTAAGATCTATTTCTTTGTAGCATCTTTTTAAATGAACCTGATGTTGTGGTGCAGTACGTTGGAAGCAGACACTTGCAAATTTATACTGATCACCCGACAAATAGCCCTGTTAAAGCTAAAATTAATACTAAACTTCAGTTAGGCCCCAAGTTTAAAAAAAGTTGGAGCTTTCTAACATCAACTTAGATTCAGGAGAACGCTATTAGATACCCGGCAAATACATGAAAATAATAAATATTATTGGATTTTAGAAATTTCCTTAGGCCTGGATATCTACTGTACCTGGCTGCTTGTTTAAAAATCTGGGATCTTCCCGAAAGGTTAGAGAAAAGAATTTAAACCTACCCTCACTGAGAATAAGCAAAAGACAAATCTGAAAGTGTTCCACAGTTGATTTATCCTTCACAATGAAAGGACGGACTTCTGTGTCATAGACATTGGGTGCCAGTAAATGTGTACAGGCCACCAAATTGGCCATCATTATCTAAAAAGCGTACACAAGAGACACTCAGTTAAAGCCATGAAAGTACATTTTTACAATTACTGAATAAGCAAGGTGTTGATCAAAGCTTTCTCCAGAAAATCCACTCTAAGAACAGGGATTAAAATTCGCTACATATAAACATTATTTGAACTTTAAAAGAAAAAAAAAAAAAAATTCAACCAAATTTAAAAACCTGTCCTCAGATCCTAGACGCTACAGGCACAGAACAATTTATGAAGGCTTAAAGGAGAGCACTTCTACAGACATTTATAACATTGAACTAAATAGGCAGTTTTGTTCTTTGTTGCTGAACTACTATTCAAACCAAGATCCACTCACTGGGCAGCATTTTAAGCTCAAGGTCAATTCTTCCTGCATTCTATTTTTTATATATATATATATATATGAAAAACGTGTGTTGGGATCCAGATTGCTACCTTGCTCCCAAAGGTCTGCTGTTCCAAGTCTTTACATAAAGAGAGCAGATCTGAAAAACAGGAAGATACCCCTCAGCCTTCTTCCAACAGCTAACTCAACCAAACATACRGAATGACTTGTCAAAATAATATTTTGAGAAATAGGTTATCAGGGGCCTCAGGTCCACTCCATATGGTCTAAAGTTCTCCATCCCCGTGACCATATCGTGCTACTTTTTCCCCTTTCTTCTATAAAGGGATACAATCCTTGATAAAAGTAGAGTTGTTCAGGTCACAGAGATTCGGAAGCAAATAAAATCTCATTTATATATTTAGAGTACTGTAAAATAAGAAAGCGGGGCAAAATCATGCACACAGCAGAGTTCAGAATCCAAAGAATTATTTTTCTATCAAAAGAAAGAATTTTTCTTCCTCTTTATAGCACAGATGTTCTTCTAAATAAAGTGAGGCTTTCCCTTTGCAGTCTTTGTGATTATCACTCTTTGGTTATTTTATAATATAAGGTTGCCTCAGACCTCAGCAGGGAGAAAAATACACATTGCTGTATCTCCTCTGTAGCAAGAACAAAACAACTGCGAAAGCAAAGAATGTTCCAAAAGAGCAAACAATAACCCAGCTAAAGAAAGTCTACAAACTTACTCATTCAAAAATAATTCCACAGATGGATAAGCATTTAATTTTCTGAAGTGAGAATAAACTACCGTCTCTCTTCTCTAGAAGATGGAATAGGTTTTTGTATCTGCCTATTTATACACGGTACATAAATGCATGCTTAGAGAATGCTGCAAGTACTGTAAAAAGAAATCTAAGGGGAAGTTACTACTCAAGGCTCTTTGTTAGTATTTCTGCAGTATGGGTAGCGTCAGCGTTGTTAAAAATAAATTGTTAGTCGTACCTTACTTGGCCAGTACAAATGCTGTTTGCATTAATGTACTTATGATTTCCTATCTGCTGCTCCCAGATAAGAGAGAAGTTTAAGGCTATGATGTCTTTTCGATCTTGCATTGACTTCTTCCCCTCTCAGAAAAGGGCTGGGTCCGCTGTTTTCAGCTGTGTGGATGGTAAACAGCCTCTCCTGCATATGACAAGGACTCAATGCTTTGATAGTGAAAAACAGAAGCTTATTTCCACAGGGTGCTGCTCTTGTCTCCCAGCTCATCCAAAACTTTGCATTTCATGCTGCTTCTTATTTGAAATTTCTATCCTCATAATATGACACTAGGATGTCACAACAGAATTACAGTTAATAAGGAAAATTAGGGGGAATAAATGAAAGATAAAATGAGAAAATGGTACATTAGGAAATGTACCATTGTCTAAGACATGAATTTATATATTTTTGAGATACAAGTGACATCTATTTCATTTGGTTTTAAAAAGAAATAAATTCACCCCTAGGTTTAGAAACATGCTGTCACTTTCCAAAATGTCCTCAGGTTATCAGTTTGAAATTAATTGGCAATATGCCAATGTGTTCCCCATGTRCCGAAAGACAAGCCGGCAGGGAAGAAAACTGGCCTGGCTGAACAGAGAGTTTTGGCTGGAACTCAGGAAAGAAAGGGGAGTTTATGACCTTTGGAAGAAGGGGCAGGCCACCGAGGAGGACTACAAGGATGTTGTGAGGTTACGCAGGGAGAAAATTAGAAGGGCCAAAGCCCGACTAGAACTTAACCTGGCTACTGCTGTAAAAGACAATAAAAAATGTTTCTATAAATACTTTAGCAGCAAAAGGAGGGCTAAGGAGAACCTCCATCCTTTATTGGATGCAGGGGGAAATATAGTGACAAAGGATGAAGAAAAGGCTGAGGTACTTAATGCCTTCTTTGCCTCAGTCTTTAACAGTAAGGCCAATTGTTCTCCGGGTACCCAGACCCCTGAACTGGAAGACAGGGATGGGGAGCAGAATGAAGCCCCCATAATCCAAGGGGAAACGGTTAGTGACCTGCTACACCACTTAGACACACACAAGTCTATGGGGCCGGAGGGGATTCACCCAAGGGTACYGAGGGAGCTGGCAGAAGTGCTCACCAAGCCGCTTTCAATCATTTATCAGCAGTCCTGGCTAACCGGGGAGGTCCCAGTTGACTGGAGGTTAGCAAATATGACGCCCATGTACAAGAAGGGCTGGAAGGAGGATCTGGGGAACTACAGGCCTGTCAGCCTGACCTCGGTGCCAGGGAAGGTTATGGAGCAGATCATCCTGAGTGCCATCACACCGCACATACAGGACAACCAAGCAATCAGGCCCATCAGCATGGGTTTATGAGAGGCAGGTCCTGCTTGACTAACCTGATCTCCTTCTGTGACAAGGTGACCCGCTTAGTGGATGAGGGAAAGGCTGTGGATGTTGTCCATCTAGACTTTAGTAAAGCCTTTGACACTGTTTCCCGCAGCATTCTCGTGGAGAAACTAGCTGCTCATGGCTTGGACGGGTGGACTCTTTGCTGGGTAAAAAACTGGCTGGATGGCCAGGCCCAAAGAGTTGTGGTGAATGGAGCTAAATCCAGTTGGTAGGCAGTCACAAGTGGTGTTCCCCAGGGCTCAGTATTGGGGCCAGTTCTGTTTAACATCTTTGTCAATGATCTGGACGAGGCGATCAAGTGCACCCTCAGTAAGTTCTCAGACAACACCAAGTTGGGCTGGAGAGTTGATCTGCCTGAGGGTAGGAAGGCTCTGCAGAGGGATCTGGACAGGCTGAATCGATGGGCTGAGGCCAATTGTATGAGATTCAACAAGGCCAAGGGCCGGGTCCTGCACTTGGGTCACAACAACCCCACGCAACGCTACAGGCTGGGGRAAGAGYRGCTGGAAAGCTGCCCGACAGAAAAGGACCGGGGGATGTTGGTTGACAGCCGGCTGAAKATGAGCCGGCAGTGTGCCCAGGTGGCCAAGAAGGCCAACGGCATCCTRGCCTGTATCAGAAATAGTGTGGCCAGCAGGAGTAGGGAAGTGATCGTGCCCCTGTACTCGGCACTGGTGAGGCCCCACCTCAAATACTGTGTTCAGTTTGGGGCCCCTCACTACAAGAAAGACATTGAGGTGCTGGAGTGTGTCCAGAGAAGGGCAACAAAGCTGGAGAAGGGTCTGGAGAACAAGTCTAATGAGGAGCAGCTGAGGGAACTGGGTTGTTTAGCCTGGAGAAGAGGAGGCTGAGGGGAGACCTTATTGCTCTCTACAACTACCTGAAAGGAGGTTGTAGCGAGGTGGGTGTTGGTCTCTTCTCCCAAGTAACAAGCGATAGGACGGGAGGAAATGGCCTCAAGTTGCACCAAGGGAGGTTTAGATTGGATATGAGGAAAAATTTCTTCACCGAAAGGGTTGTCAAGCATTGGAACAGGCTGCCCAGGGAAGCGGTTGTGTCACCATCCCCRGAGGTATTTAAAAGACGTGTAGATGTGGTGCTTAGGGACRTGGTTTATTGGTGGACTTGGCAGTGCTAGGTTAACAGTTAGACTTGATGATCTTAAAGGTTTTTTTCCAACCTAAACGATTCTATGATTCTACAATGTGTGATTAGGCAGAACACAGCAATGTTGTTTAGATTTAATCAACCCATTTTATTCAGATCTGCTATCCGGATGGTAATGGGCTGTGTTAGTGCAGAACTATCAAACCTCAGAGCAACTAAAACAGTAAGAACATGTTGCAGGGTCCGCTTGACAACAGAACACTGGCATTTGTGTTCTCTCTACACACGCAATCTCCTAAAACTACTTACACCACAATCTCCTAAAACTACTTACACAGAATGAAGAAGGATGAATCACTTCATTTATACACACACGTCAAATGCATTTAGATATGGATTAAAATTATACTAAGCAGCTAAAACAAAACTGGAAGCCAGGATGGGAAGAGCTGGCTGTARCTAGCACCCGGAACCTGAGTTCTGTAGGGGATGCCCATTAGCCTACAACGCCAAGCTAGTTTTGCCTTGTTCTGCTTTGTGACTTCTGTCCAGCTTTTTGATTGTGGTATTAGTTCTGCAAACTCAGTGCATGCCTACCTATCTTCAGTGAAAGAAAACACTAAATGAATAAATCACACATAATATCAAAAGCTAGTGTTGACCTCTATACAAGCTACTGAAAACACCCTATGGAGTGTCACATAATTGATCTATCTCCTCTCCCCTCCTTTCTTTCAAGAGTAATTATAAAGAAGAGATTAAGGTGTGCCAGACCATTTGGCTATTCAGGAGCCAGAGTTTTACAGCATAGACCAAAGTTAAGACGATAAAATGCGTTACCTACTGAACCACAAAATCTCTGAGAAAACTCAGAAATACAAGCAGCTTTTTGAAATAAACCATAATCTCTCCCTCCTACTGCCTTCAAAGCCTGTAACCCCAAACCAAAAAAAAAAACCTGAAAAAACCAAAACCTGGTGATATATAAAAATAAAAATACAACTGAAGCATTTTGACATTTCTCTATCACTCTTAAAAATAGTAATAATCTTGAGCTATTGAAGTTGCCGAAAAAAAAATAAAAATCAATGCATTTTCACTTAGCACTTTTGAAAAAGAAAAGGATTACTTGGTATTTCAGCAAAATGCTTTAATGCAGCTTTGTAACAGAGTCCATGAAACTTACAAAGCAAGCTCTTCATACTCAAGCATTTACTGCACCCCAGAACTCGATACCTGGAAAGGAATACAGGCAAGACTGCACTTCCCAGTGTAAAGTGGGCAGAGCAGTTACTGGTACCAGTACCACGTCCAGGCTACATAACCTGCAGTGTTCTGGGGCTCTATAAACAGCTGCCCTGTGCTCTCATGTGGTATACACATAAGGCAGGGACTTTAGACATATCTACTGAGGATTTTATACGTTTAATAAAGCAATTTATTTCACACAACATGGAAATTGCCTTGGGTTTATGCTTTCATTGCTTACCACTTAGCCTCAATCCAGCAAGCAATGATGCACAAATTGAGGGTGGGACTTTGTTGTTGTTGGGTTTTTTTGGTTTAACAACATAAATGGAAAAATTTACAAGCTTCAACTTCAATGTGTACCAAAAGGTCTGGAAATGGGGGCTTTTAAGTGTTTCTCYGCATTTCCCATTTTTTGGCTGGTCACAAATTTTAGGTTTGTAACCATGGGCAGGATAAAAATGACCAGATTTCTGACAGGCATTAAGAATCTTCTGCAAATCATTTTAAACTACTCAAAGCTGTCTTTGAAAGTGGTAAATGGTTGAACCTTCCCTTAATACAGGCAGGGTGGACATAAAATTGTATATTTTATAGTGAATCACACGTATTGCTCATAATAATTAATAGCAATAGCCTATGTAAAAGACAACAAGAAAAAATAGCATCTTGCAAACAAATCTGTTTCTTATCTCATATAGGAGAACTAACTAGAGTCACCAAAAATGCTTTAAAACAAATGTTTTTAAATGCCAACAATTTTTCTGTTGTTTCCGATTCCTCTCTGTGCATACAAATGCATAAAATGTAAAACCCAGCAAAGAGGGAAAGTGGAACATTTAAAAAAGCTGATTTAATTCTGCACAAAACCTTTACTCCTACCATTAAAAAGTACAATTTATTACTACCAGAAAGCTTAAGAAGTAGAAAGTGCTCTTGAAAAATAACAACTGCTTCTACCAGCACACCAGAGACCTCTACAGAAGATGTAGGAACCATTATCTCTGTTTTACATGTGGTGAAAACGAGGCAAGGACAAACATTACTGAAATGAGGCTACAGCAGGTAAAAGTCTGACCTGCTTATTATGACCTTTTAACATTTTAGGCTATACTCAAATACAGGATGGAAAAATTTTTTTCTTTCCAATCTCCAACTGGAAGAAGAAGATGCTATACAATATCCATGGGGATCTTGCAAGCTCTGAAGCTGTCTCCCCTTCTCACACTCCCTTTGCAGGTCAGTTCTCAGTTGAAAGATTTGTTAATGTGATATGGCAATCTAAATTAAATTCTACTGCAAACTTTCAGACAACGCTGGACAGTTATTCACAGCATCTCTGGTCAACAGCAGACAGGATAGGGGAAAAAAGACAGTGTGTTCTCCCAGGTTTTATCATAGGCAATGCCAGTATGAGAATAAAACATGCAATCTGCATTTCTCAGAGTTATTGTTTCAAGCTGCCTGCAGACTCTGGCACATGTCATCACACCAATTTAACTGAGCTTTAGCTATTACAAGCATTACAAATGAATGTCTAAACCCTACATCATTACATATGTTAAGGCCATTCAAACAGCAGGTTACATTCTAGTGTTAAAAATCTGCTTTCCTGCTCCTCAATCTCTACAGTAATTTTCTGCCATATCTTTCTTTTGTACTTTTTCAGAGAGATCAAATGTATATAGTCAACATATTTAAAAATAAAAAAGCCAAAATGAAAAACAGTCTGAAACGTTGCAGAACATGGATTCAGTCAGTGTGTAATTCTGCTGTTAGCCAGCACCTGGACCCACTGCCTGCCCTGCCCTGAGACCGAGCCAGCAAAGGAGCCTGGGGCAGGAGGGACTGCTGTTCTCAAGCCTCTGAACCGAGTCCTTCCAGGATGCAAACCAGCAGCATCTCTTTGCCTTCCCAATTTTCCTATGAACAAAGACGTGGTCAGTGTCGTATGCTCAAAATCAACTCCTGGCTGCTATTTATTTCCGCAGAGCAGTTGGAGGAGCATCATCCCCAGCTGGAACGTGGGCCAGTGCTGCCAAAAGGCCAGTGTTGGGGCCCTGGAGTCCACCAGCGGGCTCTGCAGCCTTTTCCTCCCTCCTGGGTGTCACTGCCTGTGGTCAAGGTCAGCTCTGATACGGTGCAGCTGTATAACCTTGGATGAGGCTGCTGGGAAAATAGCTAACTTATGAGAGCTGCGTGAGAAAGAGCTGTGAGAAACTTCATCCAGGGCCTCCACCCATTGACAGAGGAGCTGCATTTAAACTTAGGACCTTGGTCCTTGCCTGAGCTATGTTGTAGGTATGCTTGCACCCAGCCTTGTACCTTGCTGACTTGACCTCCTGGCTTTAGCTTGGACCTGCCTTGTCACTATGGATTTGTCTGGTGACGACTGGACGATTGGGCAAACCTCTTCTTCAGATAGTGTAGGACTGTGTCCCTTGTCAGGGAGGACCTCGCTGCTGCCTTGCTGTCACCCTCAGCTCCTGACTCTCTTGTGGACCAGCATGCCCTTGCTGCTCCCTGACAGCCAGTACTCAAACAGCAGGCACAGGATTTGAGACTTGCATATGGTAGCAAGGCAGGTTAATGTATTTCTTAAAATCTGAGACCTCATTAACGTATTGCTCAGATGTAGCCCTACCTGTAACCACTTAGATTAGAAGCTCAAAAAAATTAAGTACAGATGATGAAAGGAAATACAGCAGCATCAAAACAAACACATAAAAATAAGGACCAGCTACCTGACCCATGAAAAAGCCTGAGACTGACCCTTGATAGCCAACAGCAAGCAATATCTCTTGCCTCAAAGAGCATTCTTCTGAAAATTAAAAAAGAAAATCATTGGACTCAAAATTGTTAATTTTAAATTTATTTTCCAGCCTATGTCCATCATGATGACCAATGATAGACTACAAACCAAAAGGGTTAAATGAGATGCTGGGTAAACCGCTGTTGCTTTGCTTATCTTTTGAGCGTATTGCTGGCAACAGCTGGATGAGTGCACTGCATGTAACAGACTAGGTGGACAGGGCTACTGGCATATCTCTGGTGAACTACATACACTAGTGACACTAGATGCTTCAAAGAGAATTTGTATTAGGGAAGGCTCCTGGGTAGGAATTCAGGTTTTTTTATTTGCACACAAAAATGGTTTCTGAAGACATAACTTAGGATGAGTTTGTTTTTCCCTAATCACTTGATTACCACAACCAGAAGTTGGAACTGGGACAAAAGTACTTAGAGAGCTTAAACGACAGATGTCATCCCATTTCTGAGAGGATGTTAAGGGATATTCAAGAAGGGATATGACTTTCTCTTTAGCAAGAATGAAAAATAAATTGAATTTTCTCTCTGTAACCTTTATGAATCACAGTTTTCCATTTGTCTGTGGTGACAGATTCCTGTATTTCCCAGAGGAAAATACAATTTTCCTTGAGGAAGGGGAAGCAAAAGAGAAGGTGAATCAAAATGTTTTGATTCTTTCAGTTCTTTCAAGGACCACTTTCTAAGGAAGCAACTTGATGAATTCATCCATATGGCTGCCCTTTCCCAGGGATCTTGTACCTACAGATGTATCTGCAGGGTGGGATTAAGTTCCCTAGGCCACCAGAAAGAAAAGGGACACATTAAATACATTACCAGTTAGTACATTACTCTTTGGCATATCTTTGATGACTTAATTCAGCAATCCATCAAAAAACTATTCCTTCTAATGGACGAATACTAGCATGAATTTGATCTAGATGCTCTCCAGCCCTCTCCAGACATTCTTCTGGCCACCGAGTTATTCCTCTGCTCACTGAGCTGTCTCACTGAACACATACATGTATACATCTGTGTACATTTGGACAGCTTCAGGGTGGGTTTTTCTTACTTGACCAAGGACTAAGAAAACCGGAGAGTAAGCAATACCCTGAATGACGGGGATGCACAGAATGAGCTGCCTAGCTTCATAAAAACTCCTCCCCTTCATGAATACCCCTGGTTGGCAGGGGGGGAAAGTCTTTTTAAGAGACACGTTATTAACTTACTTTTATAATGAAGGCTAGAATCCTCAACCCTTCTCATAACATTACAGGAAAGGCATCCAAAGATGAAAGGGCATGTTCAAAGCAGCACAAATATATGTTACCATTATTTGATGATCAGCTTCAGGTTAAACCTGTCTGCCTTGAGACTGGAGATTAATAGTGATAGCTTCTTTTAATGACTGCAGAAATGCCACAGTGCCTGCCAATAACAACTTGAGCAATGAACAGGTTGCTATAGAATGTATTGTTTATGCACCAGTGACTGCAATCTCTATACAGAAAATTTAATAGACCCTTTTTTCCCTCTCAGCAAGCTTATGTGGTTGGGGATTTAGAACTGCATTATTCCTTATGACCTGACTTATTTATCATGTCAATCATAGTAATGATGTGTCAAAATTATCACAATTCTGAAGCTTTCCTTTTATCATCATTTTGAGAGTGTTCTTTCTCAGCATTATAAGTACATATGACAGAAGAGACATCAGAGGCATAGATTTCATGCATGGCTCTAACAAAATCACAGGGTTAAATAGCTACTTCTAGAGCCAAAGCACCATGGAATAACTTCTTCCTTTTTTCTAATTCAGTTCTTGTAATAGCAGCTAGACACACAGCTGCAACTGCAATTAAGGAGAAAAGATGGGGAATAAAACTGCACAGAGTCAATTGCCAGAGGTCAAATTAAGATGCTGGAATTTGCAGGTCCTGACCCACCTAACACCATGCACAGTTGGCCTTCTGATACCACCAGTCAGATTTAAAATTACAACTTTAGCAATTAGTAAGACTGAAGAATTAGACAAGCAGGTTACTTATTGGTGAGACTGTCCTTCCCTGTCTAAGCAAAAAGCTTTGTTAAGGACTTCAGTTAGGGAAGGGAAAATAACGCAGGTGGAGGGATTTAGTCCTTGCTGAAACAGAAGTTTCAGACAAGTGTGCATGCAAGGTCACAGCCAGGCTGACGAAGGTGACTGTCTCAGCAGCTCAGGTGCAGCATTCCTCAGAGTAGGTTTCTCAACAAAATGCTGGACTGCATCAACACCAGGTTATTGACTCAGAGAAATTAAAGGATGAGAAATAGTTAACAACAGGAGTTCTGTCAGAGGTACAACATATATTCTTTTGGTTCAATTTTCTAGAGCCTGAGGTCTGAAAGAGATGGAATCCTCTTTGAAAGGGTCTGGACAGCATTCTAAATTTCATGTACCATAAGTTTCTCTCAGTCACAGAAGATTAATTCACCATTTACTCTGTAGGCTAGCAAGAACTCAGGAAGCAGGTAGTGTGTGCTGTCCTGGAGGAGAGAGACAGCAAAGCCCTGTTCCCTCTGGGGCTTGTAACTGTGGCTGAAACCATTTTTAAATGTAGTTACAGTCAAAGAGAGTTTTAACAAGTTTGAATGCACACCTAACATTGTTATATCCTGAAATATGGATTGTCTAACCAGTAGCCTGTGTTGCAGCATAATTTTTGCTACAATAGCTGTCTGAAATGATACTTAAACCACGCTAACTCTAGACAGGTTGAAAAATACCTGTCAAGTACAGTTCCGGCAGCATCMCCGTGAAGCCTGTTTGAAATGTCCAACCTATGGATCAGCAAAAATACATAGCTTAATAAAGACTAATAAAACAGAAACAGCTTGTTCTGTGGAAACTCTAGTGGAGCTGCAGAACACTTGCTGCTGAATTACAAGGGTGAGCACGTCTCAGGGGACCCTAGAATCAATAAAAGAGAAATGACGCGGCCCTCCACCAGGTACAGTTAAGACAGACAGGTCCACAAAATGAACTGACAACAGCCGGCAAGAATTGCTTAGTTAGGAGAAGTAAAACTGTAGGAGCAGTTACTCATTGGAAGGAGATTTAAGTTAAGCATATAACCTAATGTTATCTCAAAAATAATTAAAAGCAAGCAACCCTAAGCAAGATCTCAAAMCAAAAACCAAAAACAAAAAACCAAACCAAAACAACAACAACAAAAAACCCACAAAAAAAAAACCAACCAACTTTATTTCTAAAGAAGTTAAGATTTATGTTGGAATAGAATGAAGATTTCACAATTTAATGTGTGTAGAGTATTTGCTGGTACTTTGGGGTGCTTCCTTCGGAAAATAAGTTACAGTGCAAAGGCATTCTCRTGTTGCAGATTCACTGGACTTTTAAGCCTCAAAATCAATCCATCCTCGTCTCAGGGAAACCCATCTCCTTAGGACACTTCTCTGGATATCTGGGATTGTAAACCTCCAAAGATAACCAATGCAGACCAGACCACCAACTGGCCTACTACATCTGGTCATCCATGCACTAACAAAATGTTTAATGTAGTCATTATTTTAGCGTCTAGGATAGCAAAGGAAATCTTGGAACTATGTTTCCAATTCCCAATTAAAAGATAGATCTTTTTAAACCTGCACTCACAAAATGATATTCATTCTCATGTGCAGACACACATCCTTCTACCGAAGCCAAAATTTCTCTTTGTCTCTATACAGGTTTAGAACTGCACTACTAAATATAGGCATAATGGGTCAGATCCTCAGCCAGAATATTTTGGTACTGATCCATTTAAATTCAGGAGACAAAGTAATTCATTTTATCTTACGATTTGGTGTATATCTATATCTGTATATAAATCCAGTCATGATAACTCCATCTCTTAAAGAAACAGTGTTGTCCAGAAGCGAAGGAATGGTTTGTTGAATGAGTAATGCCTGACAGAAATGAGATTTGTTCAGAACATGAACAAATGAGAGGAAGCTGATGAGCACTAGTGCTTGGTTGGAGTTTTCAGGCTAAAAGTCACAAACGCCTGCTTCACCAGAGAAGAGTTCCCAAGGGGAAAAGCTGGTGAAGACCCATAAGACTGCCTGCCGCAGAAAGGGTCACCTTTGGAATGTGACAGCAGAATCGTTAAAGCCAGGACATGAGACCACAGGTCTTATCTTAAGGTATAAATCCATCTTCCAACTAAAAGTTCATGGGTTACAAGAAATAAAAATGAAGTCAAAATAGAGTTCAAAGGGAGATCAGTCTAGACCTGCCTACAGCAGTTATCTCTTCTCCTATGGCCAAAAGAGTTTGAGAATCACTGTTAAAATTACGTTAACTATATATGTAAACTCCATATAGATTTATAAAACTACATTTCAGAGCTCATATTGTATCATAATTTTGTGGCTAAGAAAATATCAGCTGGCTGAACAACTGCAGAAATGCATTTTAACCTGCTCAGTGACACCACACAAACCCCCTTCCTCTTTCTTTTCTTTTGGAGATGTTCACTAATTTGACAACATGCTTTAATATTCGTAAGGTAGTAACTGTAACTGTGATAGCATTAAGATCAATTTTCATTACTGGTGCCATGATTACCTTTCATTCATCTCCCGAGACAGCCCTTCTAAAGGGAAAGTGTTTGCAAAACAAGTTCTATTACCGTACATTTGTGCTTTCTTGGTCAAAAAGAGCAGCTGGAAAGTTAACTTCTAACAGACCTCAATCTTCTTTTAAAATTGATTTTTGTAAATGAAAACTGTGGTCTCACTGTTTCAATACCTTAACTGAGAACTGGTAAAGCTGAAACATATATCTAAATCTACTTAAATGAAAGGTAAAATCAGCCAAAGTCTCTGCAAGAACAGAATCTCTAGCACAAATTTCATCTAATTACTTTCCTGCCATTGGAGGGTCCTCAAGTGTACTCTGTCTCTTGTTCTGTTCCTAAGACACATTCCCAATTAATCCTTTAAAGACTGAAGTATTTTGGTGTTGTGCTCAATATAGGATATCTCAATGAAATATAATGACCTGTTATATACAGAAGGCCAGATCAGATTACTGCATACTTTCATATAGCTTCAGATTAAGAAATCTGTCATCAAAAGAAATGCTTCAATATCTATGGAAACAACTCTACAATATCTTCACCATTTAGCGCAACAGCCATCTACAGCTAGATTGAGCACAACAAAAGCAAGTAGCAGTGAGGGTGTCACATCTACCTCTCCAATTCTCAGCCCAGACTAAGCCCAAGCATTCCTAAGCACGGGGAATGCTCCTGAATGCCCGTGCTGTGTCTACAGGTACATCACACCAATGGAAAGTCTATTATTGTTGCTGTGCCCCTGTAGTGCTAGTAATGGCAAATAAGCTGTGTCATATTTCTCAGGAATTTCCAAATAAAATATCTTCTCCATTATGAGCTCAGTGGACAACAAAAGTGTGAAAGTGTTCCATGAGATGAAAATAATATATATAAAATTCACAAAACCAAGAAAGCTTGACGTCTTCCTTAACATCATATTAGGCTGAATTGGATTTCATGGAGGTTTAAACAATATAAACCCACTCTAAAAAAATGATAACATCATCTTGAGTGACTTAAATCTATGAAGAAATTAGCCAATCCGATTGTACGGATCATTTCTCAACGTTCCATTTAGCTTTTAATTACCCAACAGACTGTAATAGCTGCTTTGGAGCTATTACACTCCATCGTGTCAATTTAGCTGCTACAAATGCACAGCACAAAGTCTTCAAGCTAAAAATCATTATGAAATTATTGTTGAAAAAGAGTGTTGGGCATGTGCAATAGCTAGCTTCTAAACGTCTATGTTTTACAATTTCTGTTTTTTATAAATAGCTAGAGCAATTAGATGCTGTTATGGAGCTATTCAAAACCTTTCAGTTTTGAGATCCAAAGCATTTCTTGAGTTATAGAACTGTAAAAAATTCAGTTAAATTGGCAAAGTTCTGTTTGCAGTCTGTCATAGCCTCATATTTTCTCTTTACTTCTGTACAGTCTATTCAAGTCATATTTTTTACATAATGTTCCATCAGATAAAACACCAGAAAATATTTTAGAAAGTAAATGTGAGAAATCTTTGAAAAAATCAGGTCTGCACTAGAAGCTACACAATACCAAGAAACAGATGCATGTATAGATGAACAAAATTCAAAGCATTAAGTAGCACACCTAGCCTTTCCTGGACACTAAATTAAAAAGGGAAGGAAAGGATTTAAGAACGTGAGAATGCAAAGATAAATGAAGCTKCATGTAAACCACAAGCCTAAAATAACAAGGAAGTTGTATTGGCGGGATTTGCAGAGAATGAGCAATTAAATGGTTTATGGATTTGAGAGAAAGCAAGCTGTATCTAGGTGACACGTTTTCTCAGTTGTGCTYCCCAAATCATGGAAATTCCAGCTCAAAGCACAGAATAGAATCAAACTGGAATGCGGTCTTGTCAAGGACACAGACCAGGACTTCACAGAGTAACAGTTCATCAAACAAAATGAAACAGACTGTCACTGTCTCAAAGATCTTGCAGTGCAAGTATAAGACAGAAGTCCCCCTCCCAAAGATGATATAGCCAAACAAGAAAGCAGAAGGAAATTATTCAACTCTATTTGACAGCATATTAACTTGCTGGATCATGCTCAAAGTTTCTTGTAGGCATCCCAGCACAGAAATGCTTCCAGAAGGTGTTTTGTAATACTAATGAGGCAGATTGACAGATTAGGTTTTTTTCTTGAGTATAAGTCAGGAGCAGCATAGGAATTAGCACAGGTGGGACTCTTTGAAAACAGAACAAGAAGGTARCAGGCTGGCAAACGGCTGACTGGAGCCAGGAGCTGATCTCTCCTTGCTGTGAAAGGTCATAAACCACCTCAAAAGTGGGGAAGAGGAAGACAAACCGTGGGACACAAAACATGAGTGTAAACATCGAAGCAATAGCCAAGAGCAGCTTTCTGAAGTCTTGAGACAAAAAAAAAAAAAAAAAAAAAAAAAAAAAAAAAAAAAAAAAAGGCATTGCAGTAATTGAAAAATGAGTTGTTAAGAGCTTTGACAAGAGTTTTAGATTTATTGGAAAGGCTGTATCATCACAGGACTATTAAAAGTAAGAGGAATTTGTTAATAATAGGTACAACATAAATATGAGGGATCTAGAAAGATAACAAAGTAAATAATTTCTAGGCAATGACATCCTTTGGGACAAGCAGCATGTTTACATTCTCCAGGGAATCAGAAAAGAATGAGAGGAAGAGGTGTGGCAGGATCTGTAAGAACTGCTATAGCAAGATAAATCTGAGTTTTCAAAAGTGGTTGACAAATAGTTGATAAATATCAAAGAGATTAAGAGGAAGGGCAAAAAAGATACCCCAAGAAAGCTGAAATAGGGATAAGCTGGGAGTTCTCTGAAAAAGTGATTAGACTGATAAGAAATCAAGCAAGGATGGTGTCAAAGAAGCAGAAGTGGTCAAGATTTCAAGGAAGATGCGTACTAAAGCATCAAAAGAGATTACCACTCCTTTTGTTATTTGAACTGGTGTTAAGGACCAATAGCAAAAAGCAAAAGATGAGGTAAAATGAGCCTCTGTACTATCAACTGTTACACAAAACTAGTACAATTAAATATCTTGTATAACTTCTTGGTATTTTAAGTACACAGTTTTACAAAATTCCCCTTTATTATTTCAGTATTTGAGTATTAAGAAAACCAAGATGAGCATAAAAGGTTTAGAGAAGAAAAGTACAGAAAGCAAGTCCTTGGAAAGGGCTGAAACACAGGACCACAATTTTGAAATGGATGCAAAAACGACGAGCAAACAAAGCATTGAAGGTGAAACATGAGTGGGGTGACACAGACAAACTTACTGAAATACTTTCATTATACAATATAGAAACTAATGCCATGAAAAAATTAAAGCATCAAAAGTTTTCATTCCTATAGCCTTGTATTTTAATGATGCTGACTGGCTTTACAACATGCAGACATATTACTAGCAAAGTCAGTTCACCAGAAAACAGACAATGCCTTTGTAGGCAGAGAACAATTTGGGTGTCTGTAACTCTGCTTGAAAAACAATTTTTTTGTAAGAGGTGGCTATGAAACACTATTGTTGGGGACTGAAGTAACAACACAGTATGATAGTCTATTTTTGTTTTGTCTTTAAAAATGTAAGAAAAACTAATCCTGCAATTCTGCACATTGTTTGCTGAACACAGACACAAAGTACTGCACACTCCACAGAAACCTGCTGATGCAGCACAGTGCCAAAGAGCCAGGCACGTAGCGCGTGTGGCATTTCCTACAACACAAAAAGAAACAGTTCTTCCACTGCTACTTTCAGGAAAAATTAACAACATTCTTGGACAGCTTTTCAGCTGTCCAAAAYATTCATTTTTAACAGTCTCCTCTCTTACTTTGCTGTCAAAGAAATTTTCCCTCCCAGCTCATGTAGGTACATAATTAGGGATGTACATCTGAGAGGTATCTATATCTAAAAGAACAGGCTTAACTTCTACCTGTTATTAACTAGTAAATAYGAGGGAATAAGAAAAAGTAAAATTACATCTCAGAATACAAGACGAATCAGCATTTTGATTATCAAGCGTGAAAAGACATACAGCTCAATACAATCGACAAAAATAAACAGCGAGATAGCCAAACTCTCATTATGCTGAATAGAGATGCGTTTTGAGTAACAAATACAACATGCAATGCTTTTTTAAGCCTCTACATTCTTTAGGTAAAAGTTAATTTAAAAAGGTCACTGTCAACATAGAAAAACATGTCCTTGCTCAAAAATGGCTCTTTAATGTTCAGCTGTCATCATTTAAGATACAGGTTGCGCAGAGTGTTTTTGCAATTAAACCACACTTTTTTTCCTTTCTTTCACAGAAGTGTAAAACAATAAGCTTCTCTCACCRTTGTTACGGCCCAATGCCTGTCACCTGATGCTCTCAGAGTTGCCAGTATACTGATGTGTATATGAGATTCTCTTCTGAGCACCTCAGGGAGCAAGTGTATTACACATTTCTATTCTCAGTACCAAGCTGAAGCCACAACTTTTAATTGATGCACCCTGGAAAGAAAGAGAATCTGCTTCTCGCTCTCAGGACCAACTCAGGTCACTGTTTCAACCTGTTAACTTTGGGGGTTTAGCTAGCAGTCATAAATGCCCAACATTTCTTTCCTAGATTAATACTTCTACAAATATGCTAAACATTATCTTACTTCATTTTGACTTTAACAAAAAAATAATTAAAGTTTTTATGGTCACAGACTAGTTTGGTACATGCTTTATAATATCAGTCACAAATAACTTTATAATATCAGTCACAAATATAAAAAAAGGCTTAGTTCAACTCTTTAAAATATTGTGAAGTTATTTCAAAAGATTTGGATGATAGCATAAAAGAACATCTTTCAGAAACTCTTGATTTAAATAAAACCTTTTAATACTAGTGGCAAAGGCATAATAAATCTTACCGGTGTCCATCTAACTGACCTGTTGAAAATCCAACAGAACTACAGCACAGGTACACTAAGAGATTCAGATTTTTTTCAGAATGAGTACTGAATTCATACCCTGGATGATATTTTGGGATCCAGGAAGTACAATCCAAGATTGAATAGAAAATTGCACCTCATGATATAATTTTAATTGTCTTTTCCACAAGACTACTTGCTCTAGGATTAATGTTAAATCAGTACGTATTATGCAGCTAGTTAAAAGTCCACATGAAAGTTCAGTGAGATTCAGAATCCTTTTTCTATCCTTAAACTATTATGCAATTTGTTATGAAACAGATCACTACAATTATAATTACAAAAGTACCTGTGCTGTACAGAACAGAAGGCAAAATGTTCCCTACATATAATCTTGTAGCATAATTAGGGCAATTCTGGATTACAAGTGATACACAAACCACACAACAAATAATGCACATTATTTTTAGATTAGCACTGCTGACAGCATTTAACTTTAGCACTTCTCCAAGACTTTGATCTAACATCAATATAACTGACTGCAACCCTTTTGCTTAATTGCCATCTATAGAAGAATCTAATTAGACCAAGAAATATTAAAACAGTTTTAATAGTTAACATAAAGCTTCATAAAAACAATCACTGCTGGTTCAAGGACACAATCAATAGCCTTTAGTTGAAAAATATTGTGGTTACAATTATAACTAGACTGGCGTTCAATCTATCCTCTCTCCTTTTTCATAAAAATCAGTATCTTGAAGAATGTTCCTATGGCACTACATGCACTGTAATTTTTCACTCTTTCTCTAAATCTCAGAAAATGTGCTGTAGATGGCCCCAGGAGCAAACACAGCAAAGATGAAGTAAAACTCGAAAAGGAGCTGTCTAGTTTAATCTATGAATGTTCACAGCAAGGGCTTCGTGTAGAAATTTGTAATCAGGATTTCCACAAATGATGGTGGCAAGGTTTCATTGGAACTGGTGTTCTTGTCATCTGCAGAGCCTGTCACAGCAACCTGCAAGCATTTGCTGCTTCTCTGATTTGAGAATCCCCAAGCATTATGTTTCTCCCCAGTGCCCAAACACACATACTATATCTTTCTGTTTAGAAACCGTCCTGGCTTAATAGCCACACATTTGTTATGCTCTGCAGGGAGAAGTGCAATATATACTCAAACAAGCTGCTGTAGTTTCAAAATGCTAACCAAAAACCTACCAAATTAAATCTGTCCAGGATACAAGTTAGCGTGTCAATTAGGAGCAAACTCTTTGCATCGGTGATGGGTAGGCGAGGGACCAGGGGAATGCCGGGGAAGGAACACCAGTTGTCGGAGTTTCTAACAAAGATGACTTCACTCTAGGTAAGCAAGTAGCACAGAGACTATGGGTCTTGCTTCTTAAGCACATTCATGGAATAAAAATACCTTGGAAGCAGGAAAACAAAAGCTATCCTCCAGCTAGCCCTTTTCTCTAATCTTTTATTTAATTTGTATACGATTACTTCAACGTAGTTAGCTTTACAAGGAATGGGGTAGAATTTTCATAGAAATTTCTGGTATTCCAGGACGCCTCAGCACATCTGCTGAATGGCAGAGACTTATATGAAAAAAAAAGAAATGGTGACCTACACTTCTCCATGGCCACCTAACAGAATCACATCCTGATGCTGATTCTCATCCACAGTACTAGAAAAGAAATATACACACGGCTTCAAAGGTTACCTTTCCTCGCAATTGCCAGACCTCAAACACGGCTAGTTCAAAAACATTCTCTATCAAATGAAAAAGTAACTCAAACAAGGATAATCAAGTTAAACCGGTACACGAAAGAGGAGAATCAGTTCCTTGCTGTCCTCCTTACATCAACCAAACCCTTCAGGCAGTTTTCAGCCTAGTTTTCAGCGATGTTTTCTCACCTTTTATTCTTTCCATTCTCATATTTGCCTGGTGTATAGCCTGTATAGGAACAACATGTTCAGAAGCATCATCTCTTAAAGCACACTCACCACAGGGGGCTATTTGCACATTTTTATCTAGAGCATCATCTCACTATCTAAGGTAACTCTTCTCACCGTTATGTTTATGAGAGGCTTCAAAGTTTGAACTAATGATAATTAGTACCATGAGGTTATCATCATCCTAAACATAAGGGATTCTCAACAATGATGGGAGCCAACACAACCAAGACACCTGCAGCCCCCACGGTATGTGCTGCACCAGACCACTTGGCCCCACTGGTACCAACGTTGGGCAAGGAAGAAGTGCAAGCAGCATGTCTTTCCCCTTTCCCTAGCAAAGAGCTACACCAGAGAATCATCATTTTGTGTGGATCAGTGGAACCTAGAGAAGAACCAGAGAAATTATGCTGGAATATGAGACTTGAGTGAGATTTGGGCTGAGACCCCCACGGGGCAATCTCAGCTTCCACAGTCAGATCAGACCAGCTGGGGTCAACACAGAAAAGACACAGAGTAACCTCTTGCCCAAAAGGTTTAATATTAACATTGCTATCATGTAATACATTGTAACTTCATTAGCATGACATATTAAAATAGGCCATTTATCTGCATAATTTGGAGCTTGAACAGTAATCACTACCTTCTCAACATTTCTTAAAAACAATAAAAAAATTGCTTGCAAATCAAAATGCAAACACTTCAATAGCACATAGAAATTGTTCTTCCCCAATAATTTATTCATATTTTGCAATTTCAACTTAGGGTGATGTATGTAGGGAGAATGGGAGAGTGGAGGACAGAGATGGGGGCATTTTATTCTTCTGGTTTATGTTCTCTGCCCTATAATTTCCAATGTAGTGTTTAGATTCTGCCAAAAAGCTTCACTGTGTGCTAGCTGTCCCTTGCAAGTAAATAGCACTGTGAACAACTTAGAAATATCTGTTTCTCCCATAATTGGTTGGTACCAGTCGATGTAGTCCATCAACAGAAAAAATGAGGAAAATACATTGCAAAAAATTAGCTGATTCAAATACTTCCTGAAAATATAGGTATTCTGCTACACATTCTCACTACCAGCAAAATACTAAGGAAAGAGTATGATTCTATGTCATCAAAAATAGCTGTCCCCAGCTTGAAACCTAAGGGACTAAGATCTGTATGTATGCTATTGCTTTCTTGTAAGGAGAAATAAAGCAAGATCTGTCTTTTCTTCTCTCTCTCTAGCATCAAGATAAGTTGTTCAGTGATCTTGTGGACAGCATGCTCGATATGGTATTCGCAGTTCACTTGAATGTCCATAATAAAATATTTTGTCTACAATGAAATCTGTAAACACCATTCATTTTTCACTTTATTTATGTATTTATTTTTAAAGAATTTGACCCTCTGATTAACAGTTTCTATAAGAATGCCTAGTGCACTGTGTCATATGCCAGGGATTACTGGATCAGGGAGAAAGAGTCTATTCCTTCCAAAATACCAGATGTTTTTCAAGATTGGAACACAAAAAATTCAAGGTAATATGTTACACATGCAAATTTCACTGATCTTCCAGGATCAGTACATCTGGTCTTCATTACCCAGGTCAAGTCACAATCACTGCTGATAATCATCCTTCAACAGACCAAAGTACTTCTGCCTTACTTTATTATACCATTGTCCCCTAAAGATGACAGATACTGAGATATTTTAACAGAAATTATTTGACACAGCTCTTAACAATTCTATAAAATAATTATCCTTGTGTTGTATATACGAGTCAATTTTGTTAAGAGAGAAGAGCATAGGACTGGGAATTACAAAATGTGATTTCTAACCTTGTTTCTGCCCCTGATTCTAACTAAGTGATCTTAGGCTAATCACTTTTATCTTTCTGTGCATCAATTTCCTCATTTTGATATTGGAATTAATGACATGCACCTTGGTAAAGACTTTTGAGGAATACTGAAGAAAAGAAGTAGATATGAATCAGGCCTTATTATTAATAATAATAAATTGCTTTGGGATCCTTGGATGGTAAGTGCTATTTAAATTCAAAGAAAATATTAGTGCTTTAATTGCTTCATCTTTCAGATCTACCCCAGTTTTACTTACACACTGACAGGTAAATTGAACTCAAATTACTTCACAGCAGATACACAAAGTTGTAAGTGTGAAAAAGATACTAAAACCATTAAATTATTACTGTTGCAGCTTCCGAGGCTTTAGAACATCTGCTTTCTACTGTTAAAGATCTCATGTGGCAAACATCCAAATTTTATGCTGCTGTTGGGATATTCAATATTAATGGAATCTTCTCCACAGATGCTGAAATCCCCAAATTCCATCAATAGTCAAATTTCATACCTTCCATTTATGCAACATTTTATCAAAGTCATTGCAATTGTGATGAAACTGCTACCGTTTTGAAATGATATACTGAACAAAATGTCATTATCAAGTAGTTTCACTGAGTGGAGAACAGAGCCATAGTCTATTAATGTATTGCCATTGATTTATTCACTAATGTGCCCTATATTTTCATCTGCAAAAGCCTTTGTAAAATCCACAGTGTTTATTAGTGAAATTATCCAACATAACTACTCTGCAGGCCACAGCTCATTATGTTTCTTTTTTTGCTTTTAGTGCTGAATGCTGCCAATAACATCCGGGCTACAGGAGAGCAGACTTCTGCATGTGATGACAATAAGAAAACAAGCACAGCGCTGACTTCGGTCTGCTCTGAACAGGAGCTTCACCCACTACCGTCATAACAAACTGCAGAGAAAACAACTGTAAACCGATATTATCTTCTCAGCRTTATCCAGTGATAGAGAAAGTGGCAATGGGCACAAACTGAAATACAAGAAATTCTGTTTGAGCATAAGAACTGTATCTTTTTTTTTTTTTTTTTTAAACTGGAAGGGTGATCAAACACTGGAAAAGGTTGCCCAGAGAGGTTGAGGACTCTCTGTCCTTGAAGATGCTCAAAACCCAACTGGACACAGTCCAGAGCATCCCAAGCGACCTGCTCTAGGTGACATGCTTTAGCAGGGGGTTGGACTCCAGAGGAGCCTTCCAGCCTCCTGTGTCCTGTGATTCTATGATTATTAATTCCTCTCAGATCACCAGGCTGTTGATGTGTGACCTATATTCACTACTGGAAATTAAAAAGGGCAGCTGCAAACACTTTGAAATCTGACTGGTTATAAGAACACATCCCATTACAAAACACCGCAGAGAAAACTTTATTTTTCCTGTTTACCCATCCTCCACCTGAGTGAAGTAAAGCATAAACACGGCTCTTTTCAGCCATCCTAATTCCGGCAAGGCAGCAACGACAGACTTAATTAGTAATCAGTTCGCATCAGAAATTATCAGACCAAATGCAGCATGCTATTATCACTCATGCAGTTTAATACTCCGTTTAATATGGCCAGAACCAGAATTTTTCATATTTCAGCAATAGCTCTTTTCCTCAAAATTATCTAGCCAGAGACCATTACCTTACTACAGTGTTCCCTTCCAGGAACATTATTTCTTCATTATAACCCAGATTCCAGGTTGAAAATGAGAAGAGGAAACCTCACTGGTTGCCCGAGTCTCTATTAATTATTGAAGAATCCCTGCCTGCCCCAGTGCCATGTTCAGACAGCTTGTCTTCACGCTTCTCGGAAGCGATGAGAACTCCATGGAAAAACAGTAACACATTTCTGTTTTGTTTAATAACAAAACAAATCAATTAGATTAGCAATGATGGCCTTGGCCCCTGGCACTTCTGAGGAACTCCTGGGGAATTAACAAGCGACTGGCGTTTATGGCCTAAAGCAAAACTCCTCCAGGAGGTAGGTATCTAAAGGAGTAGCCTAATTTTCAGTAGTATTTGCTTCTCAATGGGGAAGAAAGTAAGAATAACTAAGCAGAGAAATTTCGATAAAAGAAACTTCCCCCCCTCTCCCCCCCATCAAACAAGAATAATTAAGCCCTTTTTTGACATTGATCAAAATTGTGTCACCAGACTAAGCAGCTGTCATTTCTGTTCAGTGTAACTTCTGCATTTCAATRGAAATGATTTTGGAGTTCAGGACTTGTATATTTTTTGTAGTTTAAGGTGCTGCTACAACAAAACCAGCAAATCAAATAAACTTTGGGGCTTGAACTAGATGCCCTATATAAGATCTTAAGTATTGCTAACATCCATTTCATTTTCCAAAACAAATTAAAAAAAAAAAGCATATGTGGAAAAAGGAGTAATGATTTCCAGTATCTAGCTTCCCATATAGAAGGATATGGACAATGAGAAATGCATTATTTGAAAAACAGAAGGGCTATGTTCTAGCCATAGTCAGGCACTACAAATATTTCAGCTACTTTTATAATTGGTTTCATTTAAAATACTATCTACTCACAAAACATTGCATTCAAAATGTATTGTGCAGAATAACTACCATTTGTTTTGGTCACACCAAAATATCACTCAAAAAGACATTAGGGTTTTTTGTTTTTTTTTTTGGCTGTGATGCTGTAAAACACCATCTTCTCCCCGAGACAAAAAAAAAAAAAAAAAAAAAAAAAAAAAAAAAAAAAATAAAGTTTTTTTTTTTTTTTTTTTTGGTTTAAAATTTTAAAAAAACAATCCCCCCCCAAAAAAAAAAAAAAAAAAAAAAAAAAAAGATATTGTAGAACATATAATTCATCTTGCCCCTGGACAAAATGACTGCTATGAAACAACCCAAAAAATTCCACCACGGAGATAAAACAATGTATGTTATCGCAAGAAAATCTAAGTTCCTTGACAGCACCTTGTCTAAACCCAATGGTTAAATCCCAAATAGTATCTTGAATAATGATTTTTCTTCATCCTCCTAAGAAAGAGTCAAATTATGCAATATTATAAATCTAAGATTCCCAGAAAAAAAAGGTTTGTCACCTATACCTTGAAAGCTTGTACTTTAAAGACCTGATTAAGTATCTCAGCAACTGCTAAGCTAACCGGTCTGCCCAGGTACTGCAACAAGCAGGACAATGCCGTGATCRATACAACTCTTGTGCAATAGCACTGAACATAACAGAACTGTGCAATAAAAAGCCTTTTCCTTTGAATTCTTGGCTTTTACTGGATTAAGTGAAAATCTTGACATGGATTTTATCCTGTTCTACTTTAGTGTGCGTTTGTATTTTTTAAGTAGCATTTAATATTTTTCTGTAAGAAGTTAGCAATGAGGGAGACTGGCATGCTGAGGGTCTGCGTGAAATGGAGTATCCAGTGGTGTCTTATTTTTGTTTGGTTTTTTTTTTTAAACTCCCATTGACTTTAAATAGGAGGCTTCATGGTTTGGATGCTGTGGATTGCAACATAACAAAAAACAAAGTCAAAAGTTAGCAATTTCTAACAGATGCTTCTAGGGTTTGTTTTGCAGAAGGCAAAAGTGTTAATATCCTCTGCACATTTCTTAACTTTTAGATGTTATCAACCATGAATGCGAGAAGCAAGAACAAGAATAATCTCATAGGGTTAACCAAAATGTTGGTTATAGAGACAAAACTGAAAATTCCCTAACACTTTTTTCTCCAAACACAAATACAGCTGATAYATTTTCTCATGAGATGAGCCCACTATTAACATCAACTTTTGTACGAGTGTCAGCTCTGCCTTTTTAGCACTTCTAGACTTCAGTCTCTGTGACAGACATATCTTTCACCATTTCTAATCTTGAAAGCATTGCAGAATTAAGTTAAATGTGATGGTAAGCAGCATTATTTACAGCGCTGGGTTTTTAAGGTGTTCAGAATGTCAGCTTTCAAAAAAAACAGCTAAAAAGCTTTTTCACCTTAGTTCAGAAACTTTAAGTATTTTTTTGAGAACTAAAGTTGTGGCAGATTGGAGTCACACCAGAAAATGTATTCCGGGGTCCAGTAGCCTCTCTCCAGTTTGTGTGTCTGTCTGGCACGTTAAGACCTAATGATAACGGGCGTATGTTTTCACCATTACTTGTCACAGTCCTTCTGCTCTCCTGTTCACCTGCTGATCCCCAGAAACAGCCTTTCTGTTGCTATTGTACAAGCCCTGGCTGATTGGTGGCACTCTCTCTCCCCCAGCATTTTCCAAAATAGCCTTTGTCTGCTGCGGTCATCCTGCTGCCCGAACCAGCTGTTAGAAAATGATCAAAATGGGCCAATTATTACTCCAACCAAGAAATATTCTTCCACCAGGAACAAGAACTCACATACATATTGCCAGCCCCAAAGTACACAAGGAAAATTACGTTCATTAAAAATCTTTTCATAATGACATCCTTACTATCAAAAGCTCAGGGATGATTGACCTTGGTGTCCAGGATTAAGGCAGCGTTATTTTTCTTGATTACCAGCAGCAGAATAGTGGGGAAATTATAAAGCCATTGAGAGGATTAATACAGCCCTGATCTCTCTCTCCTGGGTCTTTATCTCAAGTGATTAAAGGTCTCTAGGAAAAAAAAAAAAAAGTCATGTAGCATATGCCTGCTGCCATGGAGAGATACAGTATCAGCTCCATGCATCAGCTCCCCATGACAGCCAGGGCAAAGGTTAATTATGCATTCTGTATATAGTTTTAATCACTTTAATCAGATCATTGCTCTGCTCCATCTCAGGCTATAACTTTCTAAAAGCAAGAGAAGCACTTCAAGCGTGGCAATGTTTGTTTTTAAAAAAGGGGAGGTGGAGGAAGAGGAGGAAACACACTACATTAACCACGAACAAAAAAGACGGTGCAAAACCTATCGACCGAACAAGACGACTAAGCGCGATTGTGAACAGAGGCAGAATGGCACAGAGCGGTCAAACAGAGGACGTAAGGTCCTTTTCCAATTTAGAGATATACCCAGACAGCTTTCTGAGACTCTGGAACAAAGCACATTCTCGACACACAGTCTTCATGCTTCTCTCCACCTTTGTCTCTGCTTTCAGAGCCTTACTCTAGCAAGGGCAAAGAAAAACAAGTGCAATAATTGCACAGTAACAGGAAGAGCCACGTTAAAAGAGATGGAACTAAGTGGTTGGAAATCACAGTAGTCATAGCTCTCTACTCTGACACGGGAACAAAGGACCGCTCCTTTTAAAACTTCTGCTGTGATTATTATAAGCTCTATTCAGCGTTTTGTGCTTACATCTTACGCAGACAAATCTCTCATTTATGGGCATTTGGTTTGAGAAGAAAGAGTTGAATAGGGCTCTGTTTTTTTTTTAATTAAGGAATATTGGCCCTCAGGACGAAGGGAGGAAGTGCCATCCTTGGAATGAAGTGGGAGAGAGAAGTCTGCCGTTGTTCCCTTCGGACCATACAGAGACATTGTTGTATTCTATTTAAATATTCTCACAATGGGTGGCGCGAGGAGAGCGTTCAGGCTTCTCACCAGCAGCCAATATTTATTACATCATAAAAAAAAAAAATGTCAAACATGGACGGGTTCTAACTTTTAACAATATGATCTCTAAGCCAAACTTCTCCTGATTACAAGGCTCTTCCACATCACCAGATAGCATCTTAACACAAGGCCACATTCTGCCTGCCAGATATAGTTTTCAGGGTACTTTACTTTTATATCAGAAAACAGACCACCAAGAATATCATTTGGCCCCAAATAAGCTCCTTTTTACAAAAACATCCAAAATATTTGACAATTCTTGTGGACTAAAAGCTTCTGTACTGTTTTATCAAGCAAGGAGAACCCTTAAAATTAATTTATTTCCCTTTACTTCATAGCAGCCCATCAATTCTTCTCTATATAATGCTTTGGATATACCTGGCTATTAACAGGGGACTTTAAAAGCATGTAAAGATAATTTATTAATTTTATTTTTAAATCCCAGCCATCTGGAGCTATTAACACATTTAGCAAATTACATAATAAGACCAATATTTAACAAAATCCTCCCACGCCTGCCCAGAGAACTCCATCATCCAATAAACCAACTCCTCCTTAGTCCTAAGGCTGTCATATTCTGTTGGTCCCAGCTTTTCCCCAGTGATTTCGCTGCATGAAAAAGCCCACATTTGAATTCCTTTTATTTCTGCTTGTTCTTCATAATCAAGGACCTATACATTTTACCTTGAAAAATACCTGGTATGATCCAAACAAACAAACAAAAAATACTCACATGTTTTGGGGGTCAGGAAACAGGAAGGAGACACACCAGAGAAATTTTCCTGTGCCTATTTCTAAAGACAGTTCCAGATCTCTGACCTCAAACCTTCGTAGAAATACCTAGCTCTGGAAGTGGTCTCTTTGGAACTACGTCGTCCAGCGCACAGATGGAGAGTGAGGGTTTTTTAAACAGTTACTGAGCATCCAGGTACCAAAGGTAGCATAAGACAAACCATGTCTTCTCACTGTCTTACCAAGTTTGAAAATGGATGCCAAGAGGAGTAGACAGCCTTTTAGCAGCACCTATTTTTCTACGGAAGAAGTTGTCACAGTTACGAGGCAGGAAGTTCTGCTCAGTTTTTGAACAGATTTCTTCTTCACCTGTATATTTCTGAAGCCAAAAAAAACCTCAACCAACTGGAAGTGAAAGATTTCAAAATTATTTTTCTGACATCAGTTGATAAAACAAAACATTTGACTTTCCAAAGAAAGCTGTACGATGCGAGCATTGGTCATGTCCAACGTATGGTGGAGTTTATCTCCAGAATCCAATGGAGCTGACAAAGATAACAGGGTAACTTCAGGGTTCTGTCAAAACTGGAGTTAATAAGGGCAGGGTCAATTCCAAATGCCTCTTTATGCAACAAGCACTATTGCAGTTCTAAGATAAAAACGCTCCCAGCTCAAAGATTTTGTGAGTTGATATTATCACTATCAGAAAAATCACTTTAGAACTTAGCAAGTAATGAAACACCTTTCAAAAGCAACGTAAGAAGAAGGGAGGTAATAGCAGGGAAAACAACTTTGCTTCTCAGGAAAGATGCTGTTTTCAATAAATAAAACAAATGGCAAAACAAAACAAACCCTATTGCACAGAGGATGACCTTTAAGTGAGCCTAACCTTAGTTCAGTGTAAAGGAAATTAAAGTCTGTGTTACTGATGCAGACAGAGTCAAGAGTGTCTTGTGCTGGCAGCAAGAATTCTCATTGCTGCTTTTCTTCTGACCTTTTGCATCTAGTAGGAGAAGAGAGGAAAGAGAAGGGAGATCATCTGGATTTCCTGTAGAAAAGACGTCTGTTAACATACATCATGACCCAGCTAGTAAATAAAGAAACCTTGTGATAGTCATGGTAGGCAAAAACCTGTACGCTAATAGTATTTCACCAGGTGAGGTAGTAACTCTGCATATACTCCCCTTTCTCAATAATCTGCTTTTGTCTCCAGGGGAAATCAGATTTAACATTTATTTGCCCTTTGGTTACTGGAGGAGCAGACTGACTGCAGACTGCCCTTTTTCCCAAGTTATTAGAAAAACAGCCTTTCTAAGCTTGTTTCGCTAAGAAACTTGTTCTTTCATCTCTTGATATGACATTTGTCCAAAATGCTGTCTGTCCATCAACACAGGAGTGGAAGCTAGCTCTGGCGGAAGAGAAGATCCCTACCTCCCACCAGTTCATCACCTATTGCAATTTACTCTCTTCCTCAAAATATATGTGCTCTAGACATTTCCTGATCTCACGCAAATGTCTTCTCCCTCCACACTTCAGTCTGTGTGAAACCCTACCGTGGCCAATCTGCTCAAATAGATCCTTTCCATGAGTAATTTTAGAATCCTATGAGAAGCGATAGCTATGAGAAGAAAGAGGAATTTTTGGCATATTGCAAAGATAGTCGTGATCAGTAAGGATTTGAAGTCAACAACCCAAAGAAACACACAACGGATACATCCCTAGAGAAACTGATTTTTTTAAAAAATAAGATTCCCCAGCCACTGTGTTCCCTATATTAAGAACCTGCATGGAAGACTGCTAGAAAAACATGAACTACCTTCTTCACAGAAGAACTCCACTGCAACGTATTTATCTGAATGGTGCAACACCTACCAGGGACTTTGGATGACACTAAAATAAGAATGTTATTACAGCCACAGAACCACTGACTCTCTTCTCACAGTGAGTCCATGATACCTTCGTAATTGTTCACAATACTGTTGACAAACTCATGGCAATACCCATGCTGCTCAAGTGGTCCGAGAGCAAAGCACATCTGTATTGTAGATGCCAAATTGGGTTACAGTCTGAAACTTGCTCAGTCCTTCAAGAAATCTCTGTCCAGTTAGACCTCAGGGTGCACACTAAGTGGATACACAACTTGTCAATAGCACTTAAAGCCTCAGATGAGTTTAAAATAATT
This sequence comes from Phoebastria nigripes, assembly GCA_035582835.1. Taxonomy (NCBI): domain Eukaryota; kingdom Metazoa; phylum Chordata; class Aves; order Procellariiformes; family Diomedeidae; genus Phoebastria; species Phoebastria nigripes. The sequence goes on from JAYKAV010001665.1 coordinate 1,294,086, forward strand.
TAATTTAAACTAACTTGTACATTCTTGCAGATAAGAGTATATCTTTGTTTTGGAAGTCCTATTTTACTCTGTGGTTTGTTGTTCTCGCCAGTCTCGTAATCACAACAGTCGTCTTTGTGGGATGTGTTTATGTAAGCCTAGAGATATGTCCATGACCTAATCTTCGCATTTTCAGTACACAGCATTCCACGAATGCAACAAATTCCCAGTTTTAAACAAGTGCTCTGTTAGATTTTTGTGAAGCTGTGCAAGGAAACCCGACACTGATGATTACCTGTCCTGCTGCACTTTGTAAGCTTATATAGCCAGCGTAAAGCAAGTTGTCTTTTCTTCCACTGGCAGAAATATCTAAATCTTCAGAATATCACATTCTTAAGAAGAATGAAGTCATTTTCCCCCTTCCTGCCCTACACTGGGCTGGCTTTGGCAACCTGAATGTCTCCAAAGACTTTTCCTCGCAAAAATTTACTTATTCATCTAGCCAGGCTAGGTGACAAAGGCAAATAACATAAGTACAGTTATTTCTTGTCTCTGAAGAGGAAGGTGGTGTTCATGGAGGGTCCTGCCAGAAGCAGGACATAACCCAGCAACTCTAGATAGCATACAGTACTGAATTAAGAGAGTATTAACAYCAAGCGTCCTTAGGGAGCATCATTTATTTCTCTCAAACATACCTATCATTATGGATTTTCTTAATTTAAAAATTAAATGCAGCAGACAACACCAGTAATAATTACCTTTATGATAATGCCATAACCCATTTTATTGCTCCAAAAGTCAAATATATTTATTAAATCTGCATAAGTTACAATACTATTAAACTCTAATTTACGTGATACTGTGTAAATGAGAGACTGGTTGGGCCTTTATACTAGTGTGTTCTAGCAGATAGGATGTAATTTATGTTTGTACAGTGACTGTACTTTTAGTTTATTTCATAATAACATAACTTAAGTTTCAAAATATACTAAGCCATTAATTGAGTATCACCAACACTATAAAATCAGCCTTCTGTAAAGTAAATGTGGACGACGCAGCCTTATCTCTCGCTGCTTAAATAAACTTCAGTTTTCTTACGGAGACATTTTTAATCTCATTCCACTGAAAATTTTGTTCAACGGTATTTAATAAACCCAGTACTATCAAGAGACACATACGCTATGTAGAAATGATACCATTTATAGGAGTAAGTTATATGGCACATTTTTCAAAATCAGTGATTGGTGACAGGCTTGTTTACTGCTCATTAATAAAAAATAGAGGTATCACTCCTGCTGGATACTAYTAAGGTTTCTTGTTTACTTTTCCTTCCAATTACTGTAATTGACCTATAACTCACCGGAGTTCTGGGCATTTATTCTGAACTTTGCACAGAATACAGCAACAATCCTTCAGTGTGGCAGCCGAATATGTCAGGATTAACATTCTGCTAAATATTCAAACAGAAATTACACTAGCATTGTAAACTGGGGTTTATGAGAGGTTTTATGCAATTTGTGGATTCTGATCAGGTCTGGGATGATAGAAAGGGTAAGTAAAGGTCTGTCACAAATCTGTATTTATCTCTCTGCTAAGCTGAAAATAAAAGTCCTACCAAACCTAAAAGTCTGGTTTGAGAAAGAACTATGTAATGAGTTTGGTATATTTCTATACGCTATTCTCATTTTAAGTCAAGCAAAATACCAATAACTTAAGGTAATTCCTCTTGGTAGCAGGAAGATACCACCACAGGATGATTAGACTGTTAGTTTGATCATGCAGAGATGCTTTTCCCTCCCTGCCTTCTAGAAAGGTTGTCATTGTATGGGAATTTAAACATTAATTCCTGACTTCTAGAAATTGCAAGATTTTTTGTGATCGCTAGATATAAGCGCCAGATATATGCTTGGACAAGTAATGTAGATGAGACTCAGCCTTGAAAATCCAAACTCGTTTTAAGCACAGGGAGGAAAAATACTCTCAGTACTAGATCTTGCGTAGTACACTACAGAGCTGTCAGGCAACAGCCTCCAAAGCTCGATATACAGGACTTGTATGACAGCTGTTGATGACAAACCTCTTCCAAAACTGTCCTAGCAAGTGTATACATTGCACCCTGCAAACCCTTGGCAATTTAGTAGCTGCCTCAAACTGTTTCTCAAAGCAGTTTTCTCCTTTTACATAGCAATGGAATAAACACAAACTCTTCTAATTCAGTAATCAGGACAGATAATTACATCCCCTTAATTGTTTTCTTTTTCCAGCTTAGGTTCACATTGATGGGAGATGGTAAAATTAGTCCACGAGCCATCTGAAGTTTGCCGCTTGCTGATTAAAGCCTTAATTGATTCAGAATGTTTTACAAATCAATCTCCGAGTTACTTCAGGATCATGGTGGCATATTGTAAAAAAAAGAATTCACACACACACACACACTCCCCTTGTCAATGAGAATCACATTCCCATAAATCCTTAACTGCATAAACAACTTGGTTATGTTGTTTTCAAAATTCACTGTTTGGTAAAACCAGAGCAAAATGGCAAAATGAGAATTACTTACAATAGTAACCTGCTGTGGCTTACAGAGGATTCTTATTCTTTCCTAAGCTTACTTCGTAATTTCTGAGTGGATTGCGCGCAATATGTTCTTGAAAAAAGAAAAAAAAAAAAAAAAAAGGAAGAAAATATATATAACTGTCCCCATCTTCTACAAAGCTCATAAAACTGCAATCTACAACCTGATGAAAGCAATTCATTCAAAGCCATATGTGTTTCTGTGATTCAGCGCACTCCTTCCCTCAATCAGGATCCGCGCTTTTCATTGAGATTTTGTATTACCTAGCATGCAGTTTTGGCGAGCTCTGCATGTTTCCAGAGAGTGCTACCCAGGATTCCTTTCTGAAACAGGGATTTTAAAGTTCCCGTGGTGATCAAGGATGAAAAGGAGAGATATCTTACATTGTTCTTAAGGGCTCATCAAAAGGAACAACTCCGGCTCTAAAGGCAGGCCCCCTCCTTCCATATTGCTGTATTTGCAGAAGACRGAGTGAGTATAAGACAACTTTGATGCAAGCCTCTTCCTTTTGAATTGATTGTTCAATTCAGCTCACCTTTACCTCATTCTAATCACAAGCCCACTGCAGTTAAGGATGTGGAGACCACTTAAAACACACCACTATACCCTTAAAAAAGAAAAAAAAGGGGGCTTCTCTCATATAAAYGTCAAAAGCGGACAGATTTCACAAAGTGTCCTATTCTTTACAACACACACACTGGCTGTAACAACTGTATTTCCCCCCCCTTTTTCTTTTTTAATAGCCATGTCTGAAAAACATAATAGGATGCTAAAATGAGCTAAATTGCTGAGCCATTTGATTATAGGCCAGTGTTTTTCCAGAGGCCATTTCTTCTGGGGTCAGAAGGGCCGTCAGCACAGACAGGTTTGCTGTTTGCACTTGTTCACAAAACTTTCTAGAAGTCATATAGCTTATGCTGCACCGTGAAGGTTAAATTTACTTTTGAAAATCCTTATTAAAAGATATGACTGACATACTTTTACATCACAAATACTACTTAGGTAAATCATATTCACTTCTGATGAATATTTAAAAAATACCACCCAGTTAAGGATAAGCATTTATGACAAATGCAATACCCTCAGCATTAACCCACAAATGAGTTCTGTACTTCCCGTTCCACTGTATACTGTGTCATGAAGCATGTGTAAATACTGTATTAAGATACTAAGAAATCATCAAGGTTGCTTGTGACATTATGAAGTGAAAGCRAAATGAAGTACCAGATCCACACAGAACTAAAACAGGATAATTGACTTGTTAAAACCCAGTCTTTTAAAGATTGCAATAAAGTCCTGTCAGCTGACTTCATAAACCTCTACTTTAAACACACAGTATCCTTTTCCAGAAAATAGCTTTATTGCTCTAAAAGTAGCAAAATGTAGTTCTGAAAAGAAGTTGCCTTAAAGAAACAGTGCTTGCAAAGGCTTGCAGGAAAACAGCTTGGTCATTATTCACAGTAAATTCATAACTTGCATGTTTTAAGTTTCACAACTCGGAAATATTTTGACAAAATTAAAAACACCTCCTCTGGTATGTGCAGTAAAAGAATGAACCAAGAAAAAYACTATCTACCTGCATCTGCTAGCCATAAACTCCAGATAAACAGTGTTATTTCATCCCTCTCCTTTGTGAGCACATATGCTATGGTGTCTCATACTGCCACGCTAATTAGAGGTCTGTCACTTCTTCCATTACAAACACCCTTTGCAAGCATTTGTAACAATCTTGTAAAAAAAGATTTATCTGTGATTTTTTAAGATTACACTGCTTTTTCCATCTTTAAACCATGAAAAAAGCCTGCAGCAATTAGCCCAGCTGACTATTTCTGTGGCTCTGGTAATGGCAAGGTATCGGCGCCATTACGAGCTACAACAAAAATGTGTAACCATCCCAGACTCGTTTTTTCAAAATAAATTCTGCATTATACTCAAGATAAGAATTCAGCAGTCACTATCAAGTCCAAAGAGGTCTGCCAGGTTCCATAATATTTCTCCTCATTAGCCTGTGAAGTGCAAATTGCCCGCTTCATCAAGGAACACACCAGATCTGTCAGCTGCAATTTAACCAAAGGCAGTCTTCCTCTCCTCTTCTCACCACATCTAATGCAAGTCCTTGCATTTGCTGACAACATGGCCAACAGTACTAGTTTTCAAAGGATCCCAGGCCCTCAAAGTTGCAACACACCTTCTCGATCATATATATATAAAAAAAAAAAAAGAGGTAATCGATATCCTTTCCAAAAAGCAAAGTGGCAACTGATAATCCAAATTCTATCAAGATGCTTTCAATTTTAAACAGCCTGCCACATCTACTGTGCTTGTATTTCATACAAGACACTTCTTGAAGAGTTAAAAATTTACATGTCATCTTGAGGGCGGAAAAACATAATATTTTCATATTCTAATTCATTGCTTCTTTCAATTAAAAAAAAAAAAAAAAGAGGAGGATTTTAATTCCTCATAAGTTCTTGGGCATTGTCCATTTGCGTTACAAGGTGGAACTTGTCTTTCCACAGTTAAAGGGAAGCGCTGAGCATCTGTTTAGACCACCTATCCCTTAAAAATATGCCTGCTGCACTGACGAGCAATGAACCAATAATAAATATTTGAGTATTTTTTTAGAATAGTTTTTTTAAAATACTTGCATGGTAGAGATGTTTTTGTCAAGGAGACCATAGACCAGTTCCTAAGCCAATATGGTTAGAATTAAGTGTTATTGTAGTGGAATAAGCAGAATTCTCTATCAAATTTACCAAGTGAATACCCATAAGTGAAATAATATTAACTTAGATGAAGAATCTATATGCGACAAAACCGCTAACATTACAATGACCACAAAATTCAGGTAAGCAGAAATATTGTCTGAGGGGGAAAGAGCTCCTCAAATGATTAAATAAATTATTCATGTCACACCAAAGGTAATAAACTATAATTGCAAAACACGTTTATTTAAATCTTCACAATAAATCCCATGGTGTTTTACAGTTTAAGAGCAGATTAGATAGGTCAGCATGAAGTTTGAGATCAATACAATAATAATATATTGAAGTATAAGCAATCATATAAAATTCTTCTATTTAAAAGCATGAAATTGGTCCGAAAGTGATGAGTCTATAATTACCACATGCACATGAAAACAAACCCTCAGGCTCTAAGTTCACAAGCTATTTAGACATATGTGAAAGCTCTCTACACTTGTATTAAAATATACAAGTAAGCAAGCAGGGCTCAAAATGAAGACATTTATTTTTCAGTTTTCTCTGCCTTTATCTGTGTTTGCATCTGAAGTTTCCATTTTAAATTACGGAAMAAAAMRAACCTTAGATTTTWMARAAAAAAAAAAAAAAAAAAAAGATTCCCACGTAACCTTTGCTTTGCGAGATAAAGATCACCAAATGAAATTAAGTCACTCCACAGTAATTCCTGGCCTTGTTTCAGGGTGACGCGGAAAGAAACATTTGTCACAATCACTTACAATTGGAAAAGAACAGGAAAAGATCACGGTTAATGACACAGCACCGCATGGTATAGGGGACTTTGCAGACCTATCACTGCTCAGCGATGACAGCGATGTAGGTTCTCTGCACAGAGGGATTTACAGCCTAAAAAGGCAGCTGTTTAGTTCCCCCTCCTTTGATACAATAGGTCCACTTGAATTATTTTGCTTCTTGGGGTTTTTTTGGTTGCTTGATTGATTGGTTGGGGGAGTGGGGGGCTGGATGAGCATAGCATGCCTGCAAGATCCTCTTTTTATGCAATTATCCTCAGCATATTCACTTTTCAGTTTCATGGGTCTTTTTAGCTAGCTTTTACAGACTTGATTTAATATTCATAATCACCTTGAAAAGGCCATCTGCAATTTTAATCACTCACTACCAATTACTTTCTTTAATAGCTGCAACAGTATCACTCACAGTGATCTGATAAATCCACAAGGATAGGTGAAGGCAGCACCAGGCATGCAGTTTCTTTCCCAGCATTTGCAGAAGATACAACATTGCTGGCTTTTTAAGCCGTCGCTGTCTTTACTAAGTCAGGTTTATGAGCACATGGCTTTGCAAAGCGGATCAAAATAAAGCCAACATGGAGTAAATAAGCAAGCTTTTCTTTTTATCCCTTCTTAGTGTGTAAGGAACAAGTGGGGAATAAAAAAAACCTTCCATGCACAACTTCTCTTGTCTTTCCTCCTTCATGCAATAGACTGTCCACTGCAGTATTTTCCCTACACACAACAGCAGYAAGCTACTTGTTCTCAGCTTGTAAACATACTTAACAGCAAATAGAGCTGGACAAAGTTTAATAACACTTTTGCACAAACAGGGCCTTAGAGACTAGGACATTGTGTGCACCTTCCTGGATGCTGTATTTCTTCATTTTTATCACAGAAAGCTTACAGTCCTTTAAAGATACACTATTTAACAATGGCGTTCTCCCAGATTATAGGAGCTGTAACTTTGTTTCCCACATTCCATAGCTAAAATGATTTATCTGCGATAAAAAAAGCAGAGTTTTGGATTACAGATTATTTTTTAAGGGTCTTAAAAGTGTAGACAATAGTCTGCACATGAAAAGAAATCAGTGTTTCTACCACCTTACAGCACAGTCTGGGGCGGGGAATCAGAACTTGGATTACCCCAATATCTAACCACAGCCCAGGTGCAAATGACAATATGTGAAACGGAGTAGTACAAAAATGAAGGATAACGAACATCCTGGATTGGCAATTTACAGCTCCCACGGTACAACCAAGTGGACAGGAAATCGATGCAGCTTTTACCTTTTTACATCAGGTGAAGCAACCCAGGTTACAGTCAAGTCTGAGTTTCTCTTCCCATTACAAATGGGGTAGGAAGGTCCAATTATTCTATCTTACTTTAAAATTCATAGCAAGTCCTTACTAAAATCTAAAAAGGTTTCCAATATTAAACGTTTTTTGTTAAAATTTGGAGCAAAAATTAGTTAATTGATTTAAAAAAACCAAACCTAGTTGGACAGTGTATAAATAAATAACTTTGATCTTGTCTACTGAACAAAACAACAGTAGCCATCAAATTAAATGCCTTATCATAATGTGTTTAAAGCTTTACAATATTTAAAGTTTTACAGATGACCTTGAATCTTGCATGTCCTCACTCTCCAATGCTTATGTTACAGTTGTAATCACTGTTTTTTCATTTTTGTTCCTATGCAGGCTATTGTGTGCACTTTTGGAATTACTTAGACAAATCACGTCTATCTGGCAGAACGGTGACACACACACGTGAGGGGTTCCTATCCTTATTCAATTTTCCTGTTCTGTGATGTATACTGAGAAGAAATTAAAAACATCTTTAATATGAAGAGTTTTAAAAATGATAACCCTCAAGCAACCATATGTTTGTGAAAGCTTGAGAAGAAAATTAGTTTTTGTAAACATGCTGGGGGGGGGGTGGGGTGGGGGGTGTTCTGCCATGCAGACCTTTAGCATGTGTAATACAATCTTTAGGATATATTTAGACTTTTGCAGTAACTGAGTAAGTGCAGAAGTTATTCTATTAAACATCTGTTCTGAGCATATTTGTTATTCCTTATCTATACTGGTTATAAGACATTTCAAGCTTGCCTAATACAATGACATTTTAGAGAACACCGTCAAATAGTTCCTAAATTACTTATTTTCTAAATTGAAAAGCAAGTCCTACTCCTATGAATAAAAAAATTACATGCTGCAGGTTCATCCAATTCATAAGAAATAAAATGCTTATCACTGTTTTCTGAAGCAAAAGCTTTGTGTCTTTTTACCCTCTTGTTCACAGACCAGCCGGGACAACCTGTCTCATTACAGAACGGTACAAAGCCGTCACAGCCATATATTACATGGATGTTTTTCTCTAAATGTGATTTATTTTTCCTTAAATCAGCATGTTTAAGCTAAAGGTCCCTTCAGTAAGTTACAGATTCTTACTTTCTTGGTAAAAAGCACCCCTCAGTAGGGTTTAGCAACTTTAAATAAATGAAAGTTATACTTTAAATACATCCAACTTTGTAAAGATGGGAAACAAAGCAAAAGGTTTCAAATCAGCTACTTAGAATACTCCAGGAGTATGGCATAGCAGAATGGGACTCTTATTAAGAGATCAAAAGGTAATGTTCAAAAGGGGTAAATTGGTATCTCCAGTAGCTATTCCTTTTAAAGCTTCAGAATTATTATACTTACACAAACTGAAACGCAAAGTCCTTTACAAATGCCTACAAATCACTACAATTCTGTCTCCTCTGGAAGTTTTTAGAAAGTACAGTTTATCTTGGGCATACACGATAACAAAGAAATAAACAGTTCTAGGGAAAAGACTGTTTGCCAGTCCTATAGTCCCAGGAAGCGGCCAACACTGCATGTTGCTTGACTTAAATAAATCTTCCAAGTTTTATGATTTCTTTTACCGTTATCATATTATTTATCATATCTATTTACTAGATATTAATTTTTGTAATACATAAGTACATACTAAAAAGCTTTTCAAAGATCCCAAAGTACTACTTAAACTTACAAGTATGGACAGGAACTACTACTCTCATGCCAACAATTAGAACTAATCATGAGTACAAAGTTATTTAAACAAGAGTGAGAAAATTAGTTCACTTCTCACTGCAATGAAATAGAAAAGAGAAACTAAAGAGAAATATTTTCGTGGTAGAATGCAGTTAAGTTGGAATTGGACTATACTATCAATTTTACCATTTTTGCCCACGAAAGATGATTCAATCTTGAGTAACCAACATAATCTTTTTATGTCTGATCAAAACAACGTTTATTTCAGCAGCTTCCTTTCATCTTATTCCACTCTAGAGTATAAGTACAAGACTGATTGAAGAAAAACACTGGTCAAAAATGATACTTTCCTTGTAAATTCTGCAGTATTCTTTTAAAAAATTGCAGGTGAATCACTGAGATTGAAAAGTCTGTCTGTTGAACTAGCAATACTTTTCTGTCCAGAAAAGTTTTCTGGCATTTCTCTTATGTTGGTCTTCCAACAAATCACCACAGTTTGTTCAAGATGGCATTTTCCTGGATGGCATGTATAATTGATGTATGTCACATTTTATAAAGTGATTGCAAGGTAAATTCAATTTTCTCTTTTCCTTGTTTCTGTCCTCTAAGAATCTCTTATCTCCACATATCAATTACAGAGCAGTGACAAAGATAGGTTACAAATCACTCCGATGAATGTAATAGCAAAAGTGATTAGAGATAGGGAGAGATTAATTGCATGTGTCAGATATAAATAAAGGGTTTAGGAGACAACCCAGGATTTTGAGAGTGTGTGTGTATTCCAGATCTCTTACAGACACAAAACCTTATAAACAGACAACTGTAACAAGAAGCTATGTTAAAATAATAAGTTAGATTATAGAAACTTTAGCATTTACCATTTTTTCAGAGCAGTATGCATAATGTATGTACATATGCCAAAGGAACATACACTCAACTCGGGTGCATTTCCCTAGCTTCACCAGCTAGCGATGAGTCCCCATAACAACAGGATTCTATTGTTGCATTTGGGAGAAAAGGAAGGAACTATTCTTTCCATAAACCATGTATTTAAAGCTTTATTACATTTGTTGATGCAACATGATGAAAATTAAGTGCCAGATACTTAAATATGTTTTATGCTGATTTTGGCTGTTTCAAGCGCTCTTCAATAGTAAGATTGAAAAAAAAAACCAAAAAAACCAAACAAACCTTATTTTAGTATCTTTCCATTGTAGAAAGACATCATCCTCTACTAGGGCTGATATAGTTAAAATATTATTATGAATCTAAGGAAAGTCAACTAGAAGTCAAGTTCTACTAGCAGAGGAGACACTAGTTGCGTGGGACAGAAGCTGCAGCAGATGCAAAAGCGCACCGTGTGTGGCAATAGGTATTATCAAAAATAGTCCAGAGGAAGAAGAAACTGGAGACTAACCAGTATTTCTGCTATTTATCAGAAAGAGCACCGATAGAATATTTGCGTAAAGCCTAAGAAAAGCTCACGCTGCCACAGATGTTTCTTGGCTCATCTTTATTATTCCTGCAGTTTAGCAATCTACCATTTTAACCATAGGTTTCCCTCTATACCACTCAGTTAAAAGTGAGGAAAGTTTTCCTTTAAGGAGAAGGCAGGCACAGCATTATGGAAAAGATCTGGCTGAAGCCTTAAAACAAAAAAAAAAACCCGACAATGAAATTTGGAGTCCAAGAATGTTGATAAATCCTGAACATCATCTGTTATTTCTTTGTAATGCATATAAAGTGATTCTACACTGCAATACAGTATCCATTTTGCAGTAGATAATAGGGTAAACCATTGAGARTATCAGCCTTCACTGAAATTCCTACCTCTGGATAAAGCTTAAACTAACATTTGTTGCAATATATCAAAACCAAATCTTTAACACTAACTCTCTTTAGTCCTTTTTGTTATAGCTATAATTGTTACTAGAATGCATTTGACTTAAATATATACACATATATATATGTCAAAAAGTTGTACTCAATCTATTCTCAAAATAATAAGAAACAAAGATCCCCATTTGAAAATTTATGCCCTTTAGTATTAAAGCAGATTGGAGCTATAACTGAAGAAAAAGCATTAAGACAGACAGTATTTTTCCAGGGTATTAAAGATGGCATTTACACAGAATTTATCCTTAAGGTTCAGTTTTAAATCCCAAACACTTCTACAGTCTCCTTCAAATTAACATTTTGGATAACAAAAGAATGTTAAGTGACTGTCAAAGTGAAAAGCACACATTTACTCATGAAACCACACGACRCAACCACAGAGTATCCTTCCCAGAAATTCTGCTTGACAAAGAGAAAGCAAAACCTGTGCAGAAAATGGGAAAGGAAAGAAATGTCATTACTTCAAAGAATGACTTAAAACCAGTGCACAGAGGGCTGAGCTGCGCTACGTTGGACTTCCTCAGTATTTGATCAGAGCCTCGGGCATGTACAGTACAATCACAGCACAGGCACGCAATTTCATTTCATCCCATATTTCTTCTCCTTCCCCCACCAAAAAAGAGAAGAAAAAGAAAAAAAAAAAAAAAAAAAAAAAAAAAAAAAAAAAAAAAAAAGGCGCATCATTGAAGCACTAATTTCACCTCAACAGTACTGATCCAGAGAGGCTAAGTGAAGTGAAGTGAATTCCCTCAGCATGAACTAAAAACAGTTTGACAAGTTTATAGAGCTTGCGTGAATTTGACCTCAGAATAGAAATATCTATTCCCTGGGGGTGCCAGCCCATTCCTGGGTTTTTTTCCTGCCTACACCTGAAAGCTGGAACTAGCTATGAAAAATTCATGCAGCAGTATGTTTCAAACATATCCATGAAGGATCCTCAACATCTGCTGACTTGAACAAACCTCAATGGTTAATATGAAAAATTATGTTAGTGAAATGCTCTCTTCCAGAGAGGAAAATGTCTGCTCAGAGTCTTCTGAAAACTTATCTTCTTAACAAACCTGACAGAAGGATGTCAGAAGTAATATTCTACCAAATACGCCGACAGGTAATGTGGCACTTTTTCCCCCACTTTGTTTCCTAACAACGTAAAGAATATTTCATTTTTACAGACACTGAAAGTCACCTAAACATCTTGCGCTATCATGAGAACCTTTCTTTATAATAGAAAAACAAACAGATAAACTTTCAGTGCAAAATCAGTACTCTGCGAGTCTGAAGTAGGACTCTTCTCTTCTGTAAAATTTATGCTTTGATACATTAAATTGAAGAACAAAATAGGCGCCAGAGACAAACAGGGTCTATTTAGCCTCATGTCAATGTCTGCTGTAACGGAGTAAAATTCTTCTTGTTGCAACTGGAAGCTGGGCAAAACAACATGACACTCTCGTATTTAAAATTAATTGCAATGCAACCAAGCCAGGAGTTTAATTTTCAGTCCCCAGCTTTTTTTTTTTTTTTTTTTTTTTTTTNTTTTTTTTTTTTAAACATTGCCAGCGCTCAAGGGAAAAATTTGTCTTCGTTAAATGATAATTGGCTTTATTATCTTTGACTCTTCAGAAACGCTGGCTGGCAAGGTTTTTAAAATTTTCATCAATCTTGTTTTCTGTTTTTACAAAGCCTGCATCAGAAAAAGACGTCAGTCTGCAGAACACTGTGTATCTCCTAGTGTTATGAATAGGTCTTGAGACTATCTAATTTACTAATAAATCTATTGAAGCGACATGCATCTCAATATTTCAGCGCTTAACAAGAAGGTCCAGAAGCAAGGCCCTGAATTGCAGTTCCAGATGATTAGCGCTGCAAAACCAATTGAAGCAGGAGTAGCTAAGCTGTCAGAACAGCTTACACATACCCACCTTTTGCAAACTTGCCATTTAAATCATTTACCGGGGGACACTTTCTCAAATTTTTCATAAAATACATCAGCTAAACTCAGAAATAGCAGTACATACTGTTAAAAGTTTCTAAGACTGGGCCAATGGTGCTCACATCTACAGCGTTGCATTGAAGTTAATAACAGAAAGATCTCAGCAGGGCTTTTCAAACTTCTTCTAAAGTGGTACCAGACTCTTGCCATGTCGTCATGTAATAAAGTAACAAGGACATGCACTGCGTACATTGCAGTGAATACCTCACCAGCTCCTGACAGAAATAAAAAGCTCCCTATGAATCTTTTCCCCCCCGCCTCTAAAAATAAAAAAACACTTCTTAAACTAGAAATCCTTACGGTTTCATTAAGAAGCTCTTAACACCCCTGCTCCCCCTTTCCCCCCAAAGACACCTTCATGCGTAAGTGGCACAGCCTACAGCAAACAAAAGTACCATGTATCAGGTGTTGTGGGTTTTTTTTTGTTTTGTTTCTGGTTTTTTGTTTTGGGGGTTTTTTTGTTTTGTTTTTTATTAAAAAAAAAAAAAAAGTTCCTTACTACAACCATAAGAGGTGTGGTGCAGAGTTTCAGAGAAATTTAGCCGATACAGAGTGTGGCCTTCAAGGAAATAAGAGTTTTATGATGGCCTTACTTTAATGAACACTTCAATCCTTAAGTGTCCTGCCAACACTGGTAAGATCAAAAGCATGTCACTTTATCCCCCTGACAAGCCAGAGTCTTTAGGAAGAGATCTGACCATCTGTGCTGCAGTGTATGTCTATCTGCGGGAGAAGCCTAAAGAACTAAGGATCAGTTTATGATATTATCATCAAATCTATTGTCGAGTAGATGGAAACAGGAAAGAACATTAAGGATTTCCCAATTGTTTTTACTGAAAAGTAGTATTTACATCTAAGAAGCTTGCAGCATCTCAGTGACAGATTAACTCTCACACTTCCCTGGTCAAGCTGGGAAGTTCCAGCAATGGAGTTAATACTGAAATCCTCCAAAACAGTAATAGTGAATTTTCAAGAGGGAGTTAAGTGATGTATTCGAGTCAAAAAGCAAACTGAGTTTTGTTACTATTTCTGTTACCAAACTCTTGACTTTCAGACTTTCCGATTTTCCTAGCCAAAATTTTGTGTTATTTACATGAAAGCTGGGACATATGGTTAAAAAAAAAAGACAAGATTTTCATTAGCTTAGTATACAGTTCAACTGAGCTTAAGACATTTTAAATTTAGGAGTAATTTATGACGTCTCATACTAATTTCAGATGTGACATTATTCCCATCATGCTGCCTGYTGGACATCATTTTTATTTCACCGGAGCCTGTCACCTCAGGGATGATCCTAATCCTCTTGAAATCAGTGGAAACACGTCCACTTGAAAGAAATGACCATTGTTTTCAAGCGTAGTTTAACTGGACCTTATGCTGCGAACTTAACTATTTTGGCGACTTAGACTTTCGATTAAGACACATGGTTTTTAGAGGGCAGGCACGCAGAATGCCAGTGTTTAACCAAGCTAGGGACTCAGCTGTTAAGGAAAAATACTGCTCGATATTTGGATCTTCTCATGGGGTGACCGTATCTATGGGCTACATCTTTACTGCAAAGTGTATTTAAGGAATGAACCGCCACAGTAACACATACCAGGTACRTATCCGAAAACACCAAGATGTCCTAAAGATCTGTTAATTTTCATTAAACCCAGGCATTCTCATGCCTACATTTTCAATGTCTGACCAACCTCAGAATGCAGAGAAAAGCAAACCCAAACACAGCAGAAGCAGTGCTGACAAGCTAGAAGGCTTTCTTCTGAAGCTGTTTTCCAACTTCCATGCATTGTTTGTAATCAGGGGGCAATGGGTGGATATAAGACTTCGTTCTGCTTGGGACTCAGTGAGCTATAGGTTAGACTGACAAGAAACAAAATGTCTTTACCTTTAATGCTCAGAGTCCTACTAGAGAATTCATCGTGATTGAGGCTTTTAGACTGTATTTTTGAAACATGTTCAACATCCTCAAATTTTCTTATTCAACATGTATCAAATATAGTTATTAATTGAAGGACAGTTCAGTATATTTTCCAGATGTCATTCAAACTCCATTTACTTTCAGCCACAATTTAAGGCATTGACTTTAATCTGCAATATCAGGCCCCATAACTCATCTTCTGCTTAGCTCAGGGCTATACCTTTCTCCTACTGTCAGTCTTGTATTTCAGACCAGAACAGGACAGCTTACAGCTTTCTCAGCTGTTAGACTGATTCTGCAAATGTGCTTTTCCTACAGGCTGGAGCAGGTCTGACACCGATATCCTTCAAGGAATAACAAGCTATGCATATCTAACACTGTTCTCAGTGGATGACTGCCCTGGGAATTATCTATAGGTTTTTTTTCCTTTTGCCCTCAATAAAAGTGGCAATATGCATGCTGAGTCATGTAGCAAGGTTGTACTCAATAATTAATATATAATCTACTCACACAGAGATTGGATATTCCACTTTACTTGTGGTTTATTTGATTTTGATTAAACGGTTTTTAAATTTTATACATGTCCTAATAGAAAGTGTCATCACTCTTAACATCTGATAAGATGATTCAGACAGTGACAATTCAATGTGCTACTTCCATACCTGGATGTACCTTTAACAATCTGTTTCCAACCACCTGCTRGAATTCCTTATTACTCTTCCAAAATACATCATTTTTCTGCAACTGTTCTCTGCATATTGCTTCAGAACTGTATTTTTGCCTGATTATTTTCTGTTACTGGACAAAAAAGGTTTATTCACTTCTATCTAATGTATCACATATGTTTCTTCCTCAGATCAAAGTTCAGAATGACCATGTTAATCTCATTTTCTTTACAGACACTGTAATGCCTTAYGGCCAGTGCCTTTCTTCAACACACACATAGCATTAATAATCCTGGACATCAAGACAACAATTTAAAAACCTCATTGGCTAATATTCATTTTAATAAGCAGATCCATTTTTAGTTTTCCATCTTGCCTCATTCTTCATTTTCTTTTATCCATTTAATCTTTCCTATTTTTCACATTCCAGATAGACTTTGCATTCATGGTATCAAGCCTGTACGCATTTTGAAGTATTTTCTTTTCCATATGCCTGTATTGCCTTCTGCTTTGCATAGCACTTGTTATGCATGCATGATCACAGACTATTTCTAGCATTAATTAAGATACAAAATTAAAGTGGGAAGTACATTATTGGTCACATAATACAAACAATACAAATTTGCTTTAAAAATGAAATTACTAAAGTGTTAGCAAACCTCTTTATACTGTCAGGAATAATAACGTTTACAATCTACATGCCACTGTACAGCCAGAATTCACAAGCAGATTTGGAATATTATTTCCACTTCAGAAAGATACACATAAAAACCCAGAGAAGTTCATTTAGTTTATAAACACATCTGGAAGAAAACACAGGTTTGTCTCTTCTGCTGTCTGTTAAACCATACAGCTTCTGCCCTCAGTGACCCCTGATCCCACTAACAGGGCTTCCATTGTTTGTGTAAGAACAGCTTTCCTTGAAATCCGATTAGGAATTTTAGCAGAAAAATAATATTTTCTTAGAAATTAAATGTTTCATAGGAATATAATGTTTTTGATGAACTTCTGACAAACATAATCATATTTCCAAAAGCAATTTGCCGGATTTCCTGCCCAGAAACCCAGACTCCCAAGTTTTGCTATTGGAAGGAAACGAGCCATAGGGATTGTCTCAAATGTAATGGTATCCAAGATCAAGAGATCTTGGGCATCTCATCATGCCAACTGATCTAGAGCTTAGAGTCTTGCATCCTCCATAAGCCCAAACCATAAGAGTAGYCTGTCAGTAAAGCTGCCAGTGTCATCAACAATTTACCCAGTCATCTCTTCCTTGTCTCTACAATCAAAAATAGAAACCTCCACATTCAGTCAACAGACTAACATACCCCCTATCTTGCTGCTACATTAAAAACACCTTTACCAAATGCCCTCAGAAAAGGAGTCAAACCATTCTACATGTTTAGAACATTARTTTTTCATACAAACACATTTACTAAATGTTTTACAATAGTTTACATGTGCATATTTTTGCTGAATATGCGCGTTGGTATATTTAGTGTGCAATCATCTTTCTGACCCCATCGCTCTGCTGCTTTTCCCTCCCCTTTGCTGTAAAATCTACTCATAGAATGCCTCTGTAATAGTAGGTGTTAATACAATTTGCRCAATGTAAAATAATAAGTAATAACAATGAAATGCATGTTCCCTGGGACTCTGTGATAACTCCAGGTAAAAATAATGCCATAGACCGGGAATAGACTCATTAATAAAATTGCACTCAGAAGAGTGACTTGTTTACTTACGCACAATGGAAAACAATACATTATAAACCCCTGCATTAAAAAGAAATTACGATTACAACTTCACAACAAACAGCGAGGGATATCATCATGTACCTGCCTTGCACAAAATAAACCATCAGACAAGAGGCTTTGAGGGTGATTTGTCAAGGGCATATACTCTCTTAGGTCCCTCTTCTTGTACAAGGAGTTCAATGTGCTCCAATCCAAGCAGGAAAAGTTGACCTCCCTTAAAGATCCAATCCTTTGCTAGCAAGGCTCTTTTTATTAGGGCAGACTTTTGTGAATACTGTCTGCAACCTCAGTATGACAGCATATTATCCAGAATTTGGATACTCACTTGCGACGCTGAGATGAATAAATGGACTTGTCTTGTTCTCCCCATTCTTTTCATTGACCGCCTGGACATAGTAGCCTCCTGCATCGGTCACTGATGTTGCAAGGATGACCAGCTGATTCTCCAGTGTGATGGCTCTATTTAGGAAAGACAAAGATCGCGTTAAAACCAGAAGAATGGTATCCACTAGGCAAAAACTGTACAACACTTCAGACCCTACAGACTGATTATGGTATTCATTGGTCATCTAAATCAAGATGTTGGGGAATCAAAACCAGCCTGATTTCAAACACATTCACAAGTAATACTTAAGATATTTGATGCCTCTAGGCCTTTTCTCTGTTTAGATCGTGCAAGATGTTTATGGTGACATGCAGAAAGCTACAACATATGAAGCTAGAACAGTTTAAATGAAAATAAGAAGTTACACAAGAAACAGTAAACGACAACAGAGACCGATAGCCTGCAAACTGCATTGTTACGGGTTGACGACAGTCCTGGCAAACATCAGTACGCTGCAAAGTCAGTTTTATTGAAAACCTTCTCAACAAGTGAAAGCTAGCCTATTAAAGACTGACACTCAGGAAATAACACCACCTAGTTTATTGGNGGGGGGGAGTAAGAATCAAAGGCAGCAGAACCTCAGAAGGTAAACTTTCTTGTATTACGGCATCACTAATTATCACAACATCACAGACAAGAACATCGGCAAGTTAGAGCCTAATTGTTATACACAGATGATCTGTGCGTAGACAGGGAGGGAAGAGTTTTCATTTAATCTAAAGCAGGTAGGAAAGCACAACCCTGTAGTTAGCACTGGTGTAGGCCTGAAGGGGTCAATAAATGTCATTGTGTAACACAAGTCTATTCTTGCTTAGGGCTGCTACAGAACAAATGTCTCTATAAACTCCCTTGTAGGCAGCATTACCCATTTGCACTGCAATAGGGTTGGTTACTTTGCATTTTACACATATTAGATGGTCTTTTCTTGACTATACAAGATAAAGGTTTAATCTAGAGACAACATGTAAAAATTTAAGGGCTTAACTGAACAGGACGTGGGAAGCTCAAAAACCAGATAAGAAGAAAAGAACACATAAAGTTCCAGAGAAAGCCTGTGGAGCAAAGAGCTGACACTAATGCAGACTGGGAGAGGCACAAACTTGGAAATCTGAATGCAAGACTTGGAGCAAGAAACTCCTACCTTCACTTAYATTACTTGATGAGAAGCCCCACTGAGTTCAGCTGTGCTATTAGTCATATCCTTGAGCATGAGGTTGAAACAACATACAAAATTATCTTGCTGGATGAAACAAGTTCATACATCAATAGGCCTCAAAACCAGTCAGTGCTAAGTCAAAGTATTCGTACACTAATCAATCAATAATGAACACTCCTGCATTTCTTCCTCCCGTTTTGGCATGGTGTGGTTAATGTTAATAATTCACAACCATTTTGCTTTTGAAAAAGCATTTAAAGGAATAGGGGAAATCACACATTCCTACTGTAGCATACGAGTTTTTATACATAGGAGGGTGCATGGAAAATTACAGTGAGAACATAGCAGTGTTCAAATGCTGTGCGTGTTTTATTCATACCACTTCAATTTTCTAATGCAGATACAGAGAATACTGAACTTCTATAAAGCTATCAGTAGATACCAATAAATAAAAGTCTCCTGAAAAATATATAAGGCTATATTTTCAGCTCTGATCGCACGTCAGCTAAAGATCCTGTTTACATTATCTTTATTGACAGTTTTTATTATAAAAACTGTTTAAAAAAAAAAATCACAGTATGACTTTTTTCTTTATTCAATGAACTTATACTAGCTTAATTGACTTAGAAAATTAATCAAAGAAACTGTGATAGATTTACAGAGTGGGGATATAAAATGCAATTAATATGACATTTGATAAAGCAAATAAAGATARAATTCCAATGAAGCGCTAATAATTGAATATTAAAAATGACATTTACATTCATTTCTACTTTCGTTCTAAAGAAAGCAGCATTAGAAAGGTTCTTTGAAAATACTGAAATATATTTCAGACTGCTTTGATGCCAGCTGCAACTGCACCCAAAGTTTTAMAGGTGGTCCTTGAATACTGGTGAGATGCACACTGCTACTATCTGTATTAAATTGACTGGAAATTCTGACAATTGAACCATTATCCTCATTATATACTAATCAAGAGCAAAGGGAATTAAGATGTATTTATTAAAAAAATAGTTCAAAATGAAGATTTTTTTTTTTTTTAAATTATAATACACAAATATTTATTGGAATGTGAGAAGAATGTAACATTTGTGAGTGAACTGTAATTCATTTCAAAGATTAAATGAACATAAGTATATTTGAACTGAAAAAGATCCATGCAGAAGGGCTAAACATTATAAATTACATRTTCAAAATAGTGCCAAAAGTTTGATATTAATTTGTATAGAAAAAAAGAATTAGAAGACAAAGCAACTACTGAAGACCACTCTTTGGTGTCATCAATTAGATAGTCAAATTAATGTTAAATTAAAAACCCCCAAATGAGTTATTGATATCTTAATAGTTCTGTGAAAAATGGAACTTTTCAATTTCATTAACTAAAGACAGGYATAGAGCAAGACACGAGCCTTCACAGGCTGCAGACTCCGAGAGCCTTATTTAGATCAAGTATGAGCTCTGTGCATCAGGAAAATCAATTAGTCATGTTTTAAGGACTCCTTAATTCCAATGTTTCTAAACTATCTGAAGATTCACGCACCAGCGCTTACCAGGGTCGCAGCCACTTTTTGCACAACAGCTGCACAGAGTGCCCTAAAATTGGCTTAACATGTTTTCCTGGGTTTATTGTTTGTTTTCATTGTCTGATATAACTTCTAAATTATGACAGCACCACTCTAATGTTCCAAGGAAAATCTGATTCCCGGCTGCTCAGTTTACCAGAATATTTGAGGAAGATGACTGCAGCAGATGGAGTGGACCTGTCAGTAATTCATACCCAGCACAGCACTCATGAAAAATATAAATATTGCTTTTTCAAAGCAATATCGAACTTAACTCAATCCAACATTTTCAAGACAGGAGCAACCGGCAAGTAAACTAAGCAGACTGATCCTTCAGGATTCCTTAAGCATAGGGAAAGGAGCATTTTAAAATCATATGCTTTAATAGAAAAATTTTAAAAACTTCTCTGGAGCTCAGCAGAAGCCTGTAGGGAACAGCAGGCAATATACAGACAGCAACGTACACATCTGCGAGTGGTAGGCAGTTAATAACGGTGGATTCAGCGTTATGGTGTCCTACAAGCATTTCAGCGATACCCTTACCACAAAAGCAGCCAGAAACTAGAACAGTTTGACCTGAAATCAAAGGCGAGTCAGGCCTTTGAAACTACAAGCTATGTTTATGACAGGCTGCCTAACCAAAGACTATGGTCTGACAGGATGGGAAAAGGCAGCAATGATGGAGACAAGCCGTTTTATATACCCAGTTCTAAGTATCTGAACATGTAAACAGGCACCTAATGAGGTTTTCATCACTTCATTTATTGCAGCCAGAATTTAGCACTTTCGATACACTCTGGGATTTTTTTAATTGCAGCCTTCCAAATTGCCCAAATACTGTAAAAAAAATCTGGCGCAAATAATCTCTAAGTTTCATCTAAAGCTTATGGAAGTTATTCTGTTAACATCAGTGGAACATGAATTGGGCCTTTAGAAATAAAGAGAATTTTCCAAAGGGGATACTATTATTAAGGCATTTAAGACAAAGTTTTTGGAGTGAAATAAATTTTTCCTGCACTGAAAATTGCATCATTTATTAAAAAACTGCAAATGAACTCTTCAGTATCTTAAATAAGTGGGTTTCCATTGGTAATGGTTTTTTATGTTAAAATACCAAAAAGACTCTACAAGTGGATAATTCCCAAAAGTTAGATATTTGTTAGGTTATTAGTCTACCAGATTACACAATAAATAGATAATACTAGGTTATAAAAACATCATAAAATTAAAATCATACAGTAACCCGATTAGGCTTTCTCTTAGAAGGCTGCCATCTGCTCATGAACCAGCGTGCAATATTTTAGTACAAAGGCCTTCATAAAGCCTCTTTTCCAATATTATCTCCAGCTAATACGAATATCAATCCCTCTTTACAAGATATTTTTTACTAGAAAACCTCTGTTCCCCTTTTAAAAACCTTTGTCCACATTACACAGCAAGCACCAATCTTTCTCCATGAGCCAGACACCACAAAGTAACAGTGATGTTAATAGAAAAGGGAGAGATTATGGAGTAACAACAACATAATTACTGAAAGACTTCCCCCATGGATTTCCCCTTTTGGAAAAACACACAGATACATTGCAGTTAAAAACACAGCTGTTCAAGTGAAATCCTGACTCAGAGTAGCGCATGCACGGCTTAACAGAGTGAACATTTCACCCCTCGTGTGTCTTCCAATTCTGATGGGGAATTATTAATCAAAATTATTTAAATACATGTCTTCCACAAACAGTCCATGTTTTTCAGGACTCAATCACAGAGCAAAATATTAGCGTATTTGCTACAGAGCAACACGTCCATAGGAACAAAGCACTAAGAGCTGTGACTGGATGCCAGTTTCACAAAATATTATTCAGGTTCCAGGTATGTTGTTACTGCAAATCAACCACCTATTAATAAAAGTTTTATACTTACACAGCCACTGAATATTAAGTATAACTACACAAATTAACGCATTGATTTTACAATCAATGCTAGTTTATACTATCACTTCTCTAGCTATGCCATGGCACAACATGGGCTTCTGGGAAGTGACTGGGATTTCCAGTCACGAAAGCATCCCAAGGTTACACAAGAATAATCAAGACAGTCCCAATTGCCAGGCAGAGGTTGAACACTATCATGAAATGAAGGAAGACTAGCTATTGACAGGTTTAGCAGATATATTTCCAGGAGAAAGTGAAAGAAGTGACAGAATTTCCATGTTTTAAGCTTGGCTCCCCTATTCTCTAGCACTAGTTTTGGAGCTTGCAAGGTCTTGGTTTAGTAAGGCTATAGATATTATTCCCCACGTTTGTTCATGAACACATTACACAAAACCTGTTCTGTCTTAAGTGAGTGTAAGGCTGGAACAGAAGTGGATGGAAAACTACTTGACAAATCATCAGTGATCCACTACCTGACTGGAAAGTTTTGTCAGGTAGAAACCCACAGGGTCTGTCTTTGGCCTGGCATTATTTAATATTTTCATTGGTGTTTGTTGACTGAATATAGATTTCACTTACTAAATCTGCAGATGAAGTCCCAAAGACTCTGGAAGACAGAATTCCAAATGCAGAAGACCTGTTTAAGCCTCTCCACAAGACTAAGGTTTGCAGTTCAGTGAAAAAATTCAAAACATTGTGTTTGAGAAGGAATAACTAACTGCAAAACAGGCAAACCTCACAAGAGGGTGTGCAAACAGCAGTATCATTGGAAAATTTAAGAAATAACCCCGTTTCTCACCCAGTGTGGCCTCCGCTCAGTTTTGGCTATCAGATTTAAACATGTGGGCTAGTCAAGAAGAATCAAAAAAAACCAACCCCAAAACCACACCAGAACCATCCACTCCCCCCCAACCATCCAACCCTAAAGAATAATCTAGAAAATGTGACATGCAGGAAAATACTCAAAAAACAAAAAAGTCGTCACAAGTTCACCCTCGGAAAAGCTTATTTTTACTCTTTGGAGATCGAGGCTCCCAGAAAGAATGTTCAGGTGAATTATCCCAAGTGTATATTTAAAATCATGCTCATATCAAGCACTTACCGGTCTAGAGATTAAAAACCACCCACAAAACAAAACTCAAGATAATCACTACATAACTGATCATGAAATAGATGTTTGCAGTGAGAGACAATGCTACCAATCCAGAAGCAAGCATTACAGTAACAAACTAAGGAATAATATTCATAAGTGCGCTACTTATGTTAAAATGTTCTTTTTCTCCCCCCAGGTTTTCAGCAGCTTCAATTCTTATTTAATGCAACTTAATTATCACAGAACTCTACTCCTTTGTTTTTGTTTGGGGTTTTTTTGTGGGGTTTTTTTTTTTTTTTTTTTTTTTTTTTTATTATTACATTTTAAGCAACAAGACTTAGTACAGCTGATGCAAGTACCTATGCGTGCTTAAATCACAGCTCTTGGGTGTCACCTTACTGAACCACACTGATGTGTGCCTGGATGGGCTACTCCTGCAACAGCAGTTCTCAAACTAGGAGAAAAATCTAGACCTTCAAGACAAAATATACATCTCTGTCAACAACAGAAACCAAAGACTTGGAATAAAATAATTTTCTCCAGTCTTCTCTTCTTATAAAACTCTTACTGCATTCAAGATATTTGTAAACAGAGTATCTATTTTCTTCTCTCTCCAGTTCATCATATAATCAACACATTGAACTCCACTTGCGACATCACTATCCGTTGCTATGGACATAGCTAGCAACCACGGGAAAGAAGGATAGTGGAAATTCTTTAATATAAATAGGTTATTTAAACAAAACATTGCAGTTAAAAAGTATCATAGGTTGTTGATCTACACAGCTGGCTGACTTTGCTGACAGCAAGCACAAAGACTATTTGTAATCATTTGGGATTTTATAGTTCAATTTTCAGATACAGACAGACATGAATATTGCTCCACTTTATGATATTTCTCCTGAATTGATTATTCAAGGTGCTGTGGTTTTTTTAAACACTGATTTCCCCCCCCCCCCCTTTCCTTCACTGTGAAAGGAAAAATTCTGTTATTAGATTATACCTTCACTTCTGATAAAACATGTCAGCATAATGG
Source organism: Phoebastria nigripes (assembly GCA_035582835.1). NCBI lineage: Eukaryota > Metazoa > Chordata > Aves > Procellariiformes > Diomedeidae > Phoebastria > Phoebastria nigripes. The sequence continues at coordinate 1,318,561 of JAYKAV010001665.1, forward strand.
TATGTGGTACAGGGGTTTGTAGTCAAGTATTAAGGAGCTTCCTGTTGAATATTGTATCTTCATACCATTATTCCACTGGAGATATATACTACAGAATAAAAACAAATGTAAGGCATGACTGAACTGCACTAAGTATAAAACAAATTAGTAGCGGCACGGCCCTGTCACAGGGCAATGCACCGAAGAGATAATTGATTATACAACAATGACAAAGAAAACTTCAACCTCTTAACAACATATTTAACAGATATATTTAGACAAGCCACAACTGTGCCTACTTAGATGCTCCTMACCTGTGTTTATTCATGTTCCTGAATCTGCCTCAGCACCATCTCTGCCATTTTATTCCTGATTCCACACATACCTCATTTGAAACCATCTCCATTTTCACATAGGTGTAGCTGAGAATAAGATCTGGCACAGCTGGTGCYGTATAAACATACCTAGTTTCTGGGACTCAAAAATCTGTATCACAGAAACTGAAGTATCCACACAGTTTGGAAATAAAATTTCAAATCTCAGACACGTCAACGCAAATCTCTTTCTAATACATTTGGTCAGTTTTCTCAACTGAAACAAGCCCTTCTTCAGCAGCTAAATACATGCACATGAGTATATTTGAAACCGATATACTGAGTACACAGAGCACTGACAGAAATCATCTGGCTATCATCACAAAACCTAATGGCAGCTGCATATCAGTGAAGATGAGAGAGTCACACACATTGTGGAAGACCTCAAGAGGACGGCACCTTCAATGACTGTTTATTATCACCTGAGCCAAAGGCATTGTTTTTCTCCTAGTGCCAGAAAAATATATATCCCTCTTACAAATACTACATCCAAACCTACCATGCTAACCCTACAATTGAGAAGAACAGTACTGAACTAGCCACTCAACTCCTTCAGGTAACCCAAAATACAATATGTTGAAATAAACGGGATTTTCAAGGGATAGGAAAATTTGTACAGCCATAACTTATTACACACTTGTTTTGAGGAGTAGTAGGGAACGTTATGCTCCAGAACTAACAGTCTAGTAGTCCACTAGTTTTTTAGATGCATTACTTCTCCTTTTAATAGTACCAAATCTTTAAACAAAGAGCATGGATATGGTAAAAAGTAGCATGTGACCCAAGCATCAACATCTGCTGCTGCCAAAGAGCAGCAGTGCTGGGTAGCAATAGAGCAATTTATTTAGACAAGTTTTACTGTGAAAGATAATTAAAGATTTAGTGGCCTGGATCAATACAACAGCTAATGCTGTCTATGTACAGTACTGCAGTTTGCTGAGACTAGCATTTGTGTTACTGCTGCAAATTCATCGTACAACGTTATTATACAGTATCTTAGGTTTGCTGTCTACATCAAAATAGGGATTTTGTGTAGTTATTTCTGCTCACACACCATTAAGACATATACTATTGTTATGCAGCACAAATTGAGCACAGGCCCGGGAGCCAAGTATATCCAGGTTTTACTAGTGATATGTAGCTTTGGGCAAGTTATTTAGCCTTTCGGTCTGTATGTTGTGCCGAGAGAGAAAAAGGATAACACATATACGTATTTCTTTTTATGCTGAAAAACTTATCTAGAGGCTTAAATAGTTAATATCTCCAGCACTCAAAAGATGTAGGGGGTTATGTAAGTGCTAAATCTTAATACTCTTTACTTTACTCCCCTTGCGTTTCAGTTTGTTGGCATTTTGTTACAACTTTAGGCAAAGCAACTTCTTGCTTTCTGATTTTCAACTGCTTTAACATCTCCTGAATTATACACACCGGGCAGGTGAGCATTGCTTTCCAAACACCAGTCTTCCAGTACTGCACTTCATGGTATTGCACTGCTTCTTTCAGCAGAATCCCCTCATACTGAGTACAGATGCATTAAGTAACAAACACACCTACCACACGCTTGTAAAATCCCGGTTATTAGTGAAAATAATACAGTGGAAGAAATTTGAAGTCAGTCAATCACAGACTTTTTTTTAAATGCCATTAACGCAAACATTTCAATGCACTTCAAGTTAGTGACAATAAAACATAAAGAAAACACTGGTTAAAAAAACACCAAATAAGCAGAACTTCAGCAGAAATTTAAAAGAAAGCAGTGACTCCCTACTTCTATCATAAATAGGCCATGCAGTGACATAAAAGCAAAGCCAGGTTTGATATGTTCAACCTATGGTTGAACGTACATATGAAGCCAAACACTGGAAACTTTGGAATAAAAAGAAAACTACGTAACATCACAGCAGCATTTTGTGTTATGGTTTCTACCCAGACATATTTCACACAATACTGTGTGAAACAGAGCACAGTAAACAACTGGAAAATATCGCTCTATCAATAGCATTTCATCTATTCAGTTAGGTATACATTACTAGCCAAAAATAACACAAGCTGAAAATTTTTCAGAAAGAAAAGGAGAAATACCTCTTTCCAATAAATGAGGCAAACATACACAAAGCTGTTGTGTGGCAAAGCTACAGAATTCTAAAAGGTGGAAAGCAAAGTTATGAGAGGGTTTATGCAAGAGATTGAGAAGATAAACACAATTATATCTAAACATAACCATTTGATCATCCCTTTCCCAGGCAAAGTAATACTCTCTATATATTAAGATCTATGAAACCTCAATGTGAGCATTAGCATCTTTTAAAATAAAGTGTCCTGGAAGATAGCCGTTAGACATTCAGAAGTATAGCTCCATTTTGGGATCCATTTGTAAGTTGTATTTGAAACCAGGTTGAAGCCCTTGACTCCAGAACTCATAAAGAACACTTCAGTGGCCAACTAAAACGTAAATAATGCATGATTAAAGGAGCAACAGACCATATAGATTTTTTTGCTTTCAACTTGGGTGGTGTTGCCAAAACCTGGAAGATAGTTAGCCTATCAAATCTATTTTTAAATTACTTGAAATCAATACACAGGTGTGTTTGTATGACTTACTGCTTATTTGACTTCTGAGTCTAATGACACAAATTTCCTTGCAGCGGAGCAGTGACATATATTCAGGAATCCTTGTTGTAAAGCTTAAGGAAGTCAGAAGGCCAAAGCTTGTGTAGTAAATCTTGCCAGTCCTCAGGTAGAATGACAGCAACTTCTACTTTAGAAATAGTCCCAGAGGTAACATAGAAGGCAAAGAACTTCAACTCCCTTCCTTCCGACACTGAAGCTATAAGCACCACACATTCCCTCTAATGAAGAGCAATAGAGAGTATGCATCTGAGAGACTGCCTTGTTTACATTTGCTGGATGATCCATAAACACTATGCCTATTGAGCAGGCAAATGAAACCCTGAAGTGTCAGTAGATGCAGTTTGGTTTCTTTGATTTTATGGCTACAATATGCTTTGCAGACCATTTTTATTTTCAGTGCTGAAGAAACACTCAGCTATGAGCTACATGGCAAAAGAGCTCACAAATCCTGGAAAACATGGATGCGTATTACCAGCCTAGCTTATATTCCCAGGGTTGTGAACAGAATGCTCAACATCTTGCCACTGCAAGTAATTCTACATAATAGTTAGTCCAGAACAGAAAACCTCCGATGCCCCCAAAGTCTTTGCTGAAATTTGTCTTCACGTATTTATCGCCTTACTTGCAGACATTTCTGCTGCAGAGGTTTTAGGGATTTGCTCCCGCAACGCAGCAAAACGCTGCTCCCTGCAATTCCCCTCATTTGGAGAAGAGGTGCTATTACTGAGTTAATGGAGAGTAGACACAACAGTTCCATCACCTTCAGTTACTGACTCTTTTTATCYACTTCGCCCTGTAATGAGGATCTCTACTTGCTCACATTTACGTAACGGCAGCATCAGCTATCCCCTAATCCTGCAACACATTAAAATGGAAAGATAGATGCAGGAAAACATTAAAATGCCCTTATCACTTGGCTGCAGGGGTATAAACTTAAAATAGGAGATTGTTTTTCTGTTGAAAACCAGCAAATAAATACATTTACTGAATTTTCTCCTTAAATAATCCTTATGAGTGTTGAAAGGATGCTTTGATTATTACTGTAAAGATAAACAATGAAACATTCCGTTATATCTTACCTAGGTTAGATAGAAACAAATTCAATTCCTTCCTGTACATGTTTTTCCCAGGTGCATTAACACACTTCTTTACATTCAAGAACCAACTTTTATTACAAGCTGAGTGCATAGGGAACGGGGAGACAGGGAAAGAAAACAGAATGCTAATGAGAAAGAAAAATACAACCCCGACAGGCAATTCCTTTAATTAGACGGACGCCTATGTTTTTAACTTCCAAGCTCTTAATCCTGTCATTACTGAACTCAGAAGATGGAAAACAGAAACAATGCTCAAACAAACCCTGCAGGCTACTTTGCTAAAGGAAATGTGAAAATTAACCTCTTATCTCCTAAGATGAAAATATGGTATAAGAGAATGACAAAAAAGGGTCGGATGAGAGCCAGAGCGATGAGGCCAATGATGGCCATGTACAAACTTCAGAAAGAAATCTTGGAACAGAGCTAACGAATAGGAGATACAGAACAAGACAGTTATGAAGGATGGTTAGGTAGACCTCTTGTCTTCTTCCCTATATTCTTTATGCAAAAACTAATAGCTAAAACATGTATTTGGTTATCCTGCAGCCCTTCCTGAATCAAGTAATACAATAAGAAAAATTACCATTTGCAACAAGTCTTGTTAACTTATTAATAATAATGGAACAGAAAGACAGTTTCTTGCAGGTTTGTAGTACTTAGTAAGATAAATCCTCATTTGTTGATAAGAATCTTTATACAAGGGACAGAAATAAGTTCAGGTAGTAGCCTTGTTTTGAGGCAGCAAAAGCACATTGTGCAAGTGCTTAATATTTAACCCAGAAGAGAACCCAGGGATTGTTAGTTTTCTTAAAGCTAAAACAAGTATGCAGGAATGCAGGCTCATAGTTACTCATTCATATATATATATATATATATATAAAGTCTACAATTCAGCTCAGTACGCTCTCTGCAAAGTTACAGAGACCACTGGGAAAGAGAAAGTCATGGCATGACTCGTTTCTAATTGAGTACTTGTGGATAAGAATGAGCAGAAGAGAGGGCACACATCCACACTAAAACACACAGATATGCATCTCGGGAGATGTGTCAGAGCTGCTTCTTGATTGATGCCTCTGTCAACTGAAGTTCCTCCTTCAGCTCATTCAACAGCCTGAGTTTTTGAAGTAGGTACTTGAAATTCTGTTCGCCAGTACCTCAAATGAGCTAGTAGTGCCTACACAAAAGTAGGGATGGTTATAATCACAGAATCAAGTTTTAAGACCTAATGATATTGCTCTACAGATAATTTCAGTGTTCTCAGTTTAGATGACTTCACCTAAAAGGTCATGAATATAACTTGTACCTTTTCCTCCCTCTTTCTTTGCTCTTCAGTACAGAGTGGCAACTGAAAAGGAATATTTGAGAAGAGAATCCAAGTTACCTTGCAAGAGCAGAAGCAGCACCCACACCACTAACACCATCTCACTGTTTTCCCTCCTAAAGCAGCAGAGGGACTGTCAGTTAAAAGAAACTCCTCACTACAATAGCACTGGAAACAGAAGGGAAAAACTCACCACCAAAATCAAACCCTTCAGTAACACAATCTTTTTCTACATTCCCATTGCCGCTCAGAAGCAGACCCTCAAGGATGTATCAAAATAATACTTGTTGGTAATCTCTATGGCAAGAACAACATTAATATAAAGCATTTTCCTAAGAAACACAAATCTCTTTTTTCCACAGAAAGCAGCTGGAGGTTTACTAGAGTTGCTGAGCCACCTGAAACCCTACTCTTCCACCCCATCATCATTTTCTGCTATACATACTTCCAGCCCGTGACCCAGTGGTGACTCTGTAAATGCGCAGCCCACACTGCTCAGTCTGTTACACGTCCCAACCCTGAGACAAACTGCCAGTGAACCCGCTTAAGGGAGCCTGCAGCAATATGTAAAGGATAATGTTAAGATGACCTGTGAAGATGAATGAGCAAACCCTAGAGCTCTGAATTTCAATGCTTTATTGCTTTAAACCATATTTCATCCACTTAATGTAGATTTAAAACAGGTCCTTGGGACTGCTTTCAACTAAGAACATACTTAAAGAAAAAAAGGACATAAAACATTTGCTGAAACGCAAATGCCTAACATTTCCACATTTGCATTATTTTCTGCAAACATTTACTTGTAGTACCAGCAACTGCAAAATTGTGCATGTTTGTTGTTCAACTGAAATTACCTGACAGGGTAAAATGGTGCAGAGGCCAACCAGTCAGCATTAAAACAACAGCTGCTCTATTGCACTATACTGCAGAAGTACAAATATAGTCTGCATTACAAAGCAGCACCTGACACTAGGAAGACAAACATGCCATTTTGAATAGCAGGCCTTTGAACAAGGCCTTTTCTCTCACAAGTTGCATCTTACACCCCTAAATCTTCCCACCACCACCACCACAAAATAATAATCGACCAGAACCCTTACCTTCTTTAGCATCTGACACTACAGCCCCACTACCTCCTTTGCTACCTCCAGCCATAAAAAGCCCTGGGAGACTTTCCACTCCGCCTTCGAACCTCTCTCCGAGCAACCCTCCTTTTCCAGCAGTCAGCCCAAACCCTCCGAGCTCTTGCTTCCTCCACCTCTTCTGACTGTGTGGCTGAGCAAGYGGTAGCACCTGCAGCTCATTTGGAGATAACAGCAAGCTGCTGAACTCAACTCAGCTCAGCTGAGCCCAGCAGGCTTTCTAGCAGTGGGGTACCTCTTTGAGGCTTTTTCCTCTAACCCAGCATCCGATTCCCACAAAGACTGTGGGAACTTCTATTTGTATCCGCTGCTCAGTAGGGTTAATTTTGTCCCACAGATTCAAAAAGATTTTGCAAGAACAAACCAGAGACAGATGTGGACAAACAGAACAAACGATACTACATAAGCTTCAGACTTTTAGGAGGAACCTTTGTAAAGATGTCCACACCATGCCAGATCCCATTTATTTATTGGTAGCTGTACTACTTTGCACAGTATTGCATTGAGTCCTGTGGATAATAATCTATCTTTTCATGACAAATTCCAGTGCTCCCATCATCTCAGAGCAGAAAGACCAAGAACTGAAATCCATGCTTACATGACACTTTTTCATGGCTGGATACAGGTCCACATAAACTTCTGATCCCAGGATATCTAGTCTATATATATTGAATATACCCCTCTATCTATTCTGTATCTGTAGAATAGATATATAGAAAGATATCTATATCTATAGAATATATCTATATATAATCTATATCTATAATAAGAAATCTGTAATATATTCTAAGTTTCTGTTTGGAGGTTTGAGTTATGGAATCTAAGCTACTGTTAATTAAAAAAGACACCACTCAAATTATATTTTACTCCAGTCTTTTTATTTGTGTCCTCACACTGACTGCGTTTCATTCTTTAAATAGTCAGTTGCTTCAAGAACTCTAGGGAGAAGAAAAACATGTTACTGTTAGGGATATGCCTGCTCTCCTATTTAAGTTTTAAGCTTTGCTTCCAACAGCCAAATAAGTAGCAGGAAAGCAGAAGGTTAAAAACTTTGCATTTCATCTCTGCCAAAACAGTAAAAGAAAAATGAGATTGCTGAATAGCTGACAATGACTGCAGAATCAACACAGCAGTGATCTGCCTATAAGCTGCAAAGGGCAAAACCAAGGCATCTGCTTAAAAGCTTATACCAACTGTGGGATAAAAAGAGTAAGGAAACCACAATAAAACATAATTATTACAGGAGCTATAATTATGGCATTATTCTTTGGCGTATTCAATGTTGTGCACATTAAACGTTGTGCACTGTGATTATTTAATGATTATATGCTTACTCAGAAGCCTTAATGTCCTTAAAATACAGGTATTTTTCATGTATTAAGAAGAAATTACACATAATTTTTGTCCTAAGGATCTGCAGTTGAAATAGATGGACAACATTCTGTGAGTCTTCTGCAAATTTAAATCTCAAAGCTTTGGAAACTGTGTATGTTTACAGCCACTGCACATCAATTTTCAGTACTTTTCGAAACAATAATCCACCATCTTGACCTCAAGAAAACAAAATGTAACCCTTGAGTAGTCAATTGCAGCTATGTTCTGTATTATCATCTATAAGAATTACCGATAAATAGCTACCTCCAATTACACTGGTTGTAGTAGGTCTCGAAGAAGTCTAAAAAACTTCAGATACATGCAAACACTCTTCAGTAGTAACAAGCAAAAGATATATTTCTGCAATAAGAAATAGCAGGAAGCATGATTCACTAAGTGCCAACATAGCATAAAACATAGTAGTTTCTACTAAACTGCTTTTCTATAAACCATGCAGCCAGCAACCATGTAAAGACGACAGATTTTAGTATGCAATGTAGTATAACAGGGGCCAGACAAATAGTTTTCAGTGTGGTATAAAGATATAGATGAAAAGTTATTAGATTTTTCTAGTATGCATTGAGGCTTTCGTACAGTAAATATTGGCAATGGATTTATTACATTCTGCATGTTGCATCCTTACCTGAATGGAGAGCACTACAACTTGATATATCTGGTTTTTATACTAGAAAAGACTGACATTTTAAAACAGCTTATTTAAATTTTTTGTCAACAGTTTGGGCTGTTGTAAGATTGCTAATGGTTTTGCTCAAAATTTGACTTTTTCCACCACAAACATTTAATCACCACAAACTCAAAACAGAAGAAACAGCTTCCAAGACTGCTGGTCAGCTCATCTTATTAGGATGGGAATCTTGCAGATCTTACAAATTATTTCCCTTTAGCAGTGAACTGCTGCTAACTCTTCTCAAAGTACAATTTTCCAGTTTTCCACCCCTTTCCTAGTAACTTCTGGCATACCAGACTTTCTTACAACTTACGAGGCAGTATCAAAAGCCTTGCTGAAATTAAGATGCTTGACATCTGCTGCTCCACTCGTATCTGCAGAGCCTGCTACCAAACCGCAGAAGGGTTCAACACAATCCATTTCTGTCATATATATATTGGTTGTTAAATGACCTTTCTTTTTTGTTTAGGAGATTAGAATTATTTTCTTTGGTTGCTTATTGCAGTATTTTTCCAGGAATGAAAAGTAAGCTGACTGACATTTAATTTCCAGATTTCTTTTTCCCCTTCCTAAAAATAGGCATGACATTTCCTGGTGTTTTGTGTCCCAAGCTCACATTCTGCATTCATTCCCCAGGATAACAGCTAACAATTCCAAAATTGTTCTGTAGGTTCTCTACATAACTTAGATAAACTTCACCTGGCCAATTGATTAAGAAATATTTAAGGTATGACATCAAGTAAGAGGGATGGTTATATATGTAATAAAGATGACATAGTGCTTGTTTTCAAAAGCACCGTGATGTTCCCATGTTTTTTATTATTACTTATTTCCAATTTATTATCTCAGCAACACTGAATGCTCTATCATTCTAGCTAGCTGGAGAGCACTTCTGATCCTCAGGATATGTTTTGTGGCCTTGAAAGGATATTGAGTTAAAAATAAAATTAATATGAACTAAATTAAGCCTCTCAATCATGCCTTACTTTTTTAAACTGAAGCTAAATCATGTTTGATAATGCTTCCCCGTGCCTCCATGGCTTTTGTGTCTCTGTGAGCAATCCAGCGATGGGTGCTCTGAGCATTTGCTGCTTGCTCTTTGCTGCATCTGCTCACAGTTCTCCATCTGCATGATTCCAGTCATTCAAGAGAAGTCCCAAGGTAAACCTCTGACTCTGGGAGCTCCTGAGAAAGTAATTTAGAAGCTTGCTAGAGTAGCTGCTAAAAATAAGAGATTTCTTCAACCCATGCTTCATGACACTCCAGATCAGGACAGAGGGAATGAAGAACATTAAAACCAGTGAGAGTTTTCTGCCTGTCTTGGGTGATGCCAGCAGATCAAAACATGCCAAGCCCCATGTCTGGAAGCCAGACTCTCTCTTTCCCTGCTCTAGAAAACGTGGGGAAGGAGGGAGAAATGTGAAGAGAATTTGTGATTGTTTTCTGCAGTTACGGTACAACAGGAGAACATGACAAAGAATGTGCTCCATAGCATTGCCTGGGGTCTCTCGACCATCAATTTCTTGCTCTCAAACTAAAAAAACCCAGTTGATGTTCTCCTTTAGAGTTACAAAAACTATTAAAACATTAACAAACCTCCACTGTAGCTATGTGCAGAAAAGAACATCAGCAAAGAGCAGCAGCATAGGAGCGACACAGCCCCCCAGAACACCTGGGTAAGTTATATACTTAATATTAATGCAAATTCAACACACAGATAATTATTCAGTAGAATTACATAACTAATTAAAGTTAGTAAAGAATTACAAACTAATTAAAGAGGCCATTTACACGAGCCTAGTTGTTTGTAGAATTTTTTCAAATGACATTCAATAAAGTTTCGAGTGCACTCAGGCCAAGAATGGGAATTCTTCTGTGTTAAGAAAAGGATGTTGAACATGGCATGGTAGAGCAATCTTATTTGTAAAGTCTCTCCATTTCCCAGTCAGGTCCGCTATCTGGGGTCACAAAAGTGGCAGTTTGTTTGGTGGATAGGTTTTTGAAACACAATGAATGATTTAACATTTTCTAACAGTAGTATTTGTAGTATTTGAGGTGAGCCCAAAGCATGGCCTTCTACCACTTGATATTTAAAGGCTTGCAGATAATTATGGAATATTTTGCATATTGCTTGGTAATGTGTGTACTGTTCATAAAATATGTATTACCTGGTGCAGTGTGTGTACCATTCATAAAAGTTTAACAGCTCTAAGCATTACCTTAAGAAGTACAAGAATTGTACAACATATTTGTGCATTTATAAGCACATATATACTATCCCTGTAAATATTTTTGTAAATGAAAAGGAAATAGAATGGAAAAGGGATTTTCTTTGACAAAATAATGGCATCATTATCCTTCCTACCGTAAGTAACTGTAGAATATTGCACTTTCAATTATATATCTTCACTGTTTGTTTCTGTAAAACATTTTCTTATACCTGACCAAATTGCATGAATGTTATTTTAGAACTCTAAAAAATCTGCTAATTTGAGAATGTAGTGCTCTAAAAATCTCTCTGTTATCAGGGTTTTCCAGGAAGTAGATGTAGAAAGGGAGAACTAATTCTTAGATTGTGCAGTATACTGATATGAAATCCATTTGATTAAAAATATACAAAACCTACTTTTTTCACCAAGCTATACATTTGATTTGTCTCCTTCCCTCAATTTTGAAACTAACAGCTCCAACTTGTTGCTTCATTCCAGCCTCTTTTATGCCTCCAAGTCTAATGAAAAAAATCCACAGTCACCTAAAATATCCTGTTTGTCACTATGCAGCATACCATTGCCACTCAGAACTTCAAAGCATCAGGACAGACGAAATTGGGATCCTTCTTTTTCAAAAGCACTGGCTCCGTGAGATAAGAAAATCTTCATTAGTTGCTTGCTTTATGGAGACGATGAATCAATTAAGCAATTCTAAATCCACGCAGCGAAGGGCAATAATATGAATGTATACACTAGATAACTAGCAGTTGTAAAACTTGTAAAACTTTCCACGGTTTAGATACTGCTGATATTAGAATTAGTTGTATGATAACTTTTTGTTTAATGCAGTCTTTGCAGTTTGACTTTTATTGAATAGCAATGGTGTATGGCCATAATCCAGACTGCTTGTTTTGTCCTTCTAGATGTTTTCAAAAAAAAGGATTTGGATGAGTGTTTTTTATTTCCAATGAAATATTTCACAGATGAGAAAATTCAAATGATGTATGGTAAACATTTGCATTCCATAGCAAGCATCTCATGTGATAAGACAGTTCTTAGTTTTCATAAGTAGAAGCATTCCAATTCACTTTCTGGTGTATGCAATTGAGCTGCTGAAAAGATAGTACTCAAAGATTCTTACTGTGGGAAATAAATGTAAATAGTTCATTTTCTGGAAGGGCTTGAATAAATAGTTTCCTTACGCATTTATTCTTTAAAATTACTTAGCTTAATACAGTCAATGCCACTGTTCTGTTGTTCCCCTTTTAAATTAATTTTTAGCACCAATATACAAACAAAGCGTTATGACTATAAAAACCACAGGCTGGTTTAACTTGGAATTAAGAAAATGCAATGTTAATGGGGGCAAATGGGAAGATATTATTTTTAAGTCGCACATGTAAAATAGGCAGAAGAAAAACAGGTTGCATTAGAAAAGTTTAAATTTAGATATGATACTGCAGTTCTCAGTAGCATTTTGCAATACATATTAGCCTTAATAAATACAACAGTATGGTGGAATTACTAGAAATCTGAAGGTAAATTAGCGGCTCCATCCAAATCTGACTATGTGTAATACTGCAGAAGTTATTCTACTTGACGAGAGTGAAGCCCCATCTAGAAAAAATTACGCCTTTGCAAACTTTTTCTCAAAAGAACTATTACTCCTGATTAAAGATACTGATTTCAGTTAGAAAACCCAAGGTCAAAGGATTCTTGTATACCTCCTGAAACCACTATTATCACCAATGCACAAAGGGGCCATCACTGGGAATTTTCCATGGGAAAGGAGGAGTTAACCTATTTGCTATGAAGTATTACAGGGAAAGCTCACCTAAGTCTGATACAAAAAGTTCTTCCGGAACAACAATAGAAGACAGAAAGTTTCTTTTTTTTTTTTTTCTAATATGGAAGAATAATTACTTTGTTTCTGAATTCTGAGCCTGAATTTAGCATCTAACAAAGTCATAATTATTCTCAAAATCAGAGTGAGCAAATATATGATTAATGTTTTGGGCTTTTTTGCCACCTTCTATTATGAATACAAGCTGACAGCAATATGTATATGTATGCAGTCTATATATGATTGTGTGAATTAATCTAATCCCTTGACGAAAACAGAAATAAAAATGGAAAATTGCAACACATTGCTTGTCAAGTAGGGCAAATACCAATTGCATCTTCTATGATCAAAGCCAAATTTTGGTTCTCTTAACTGATACTGGCCCAGCCTCATTTGAGCACTCAATACACAGCCAAAATTCAGAGGATTCAAACAATTGCATAAATAGATCTAAAGTGTCACACACACATGAGCAGACCATTTTGTATTCTCTTTATAAATATAAATTTTCCCAGGACAAGTCCTAATGTCTTCATTACACTTTCTTTCTTTGCTTTCTCTGCTTCAACGTTTACACTTTTCCAGAAGAAGTTCTGAGGATTTTTTTAACAGTTGAGATGATTGCTGCAAAGTTGTGGATTACAGGAGTACAGAACAATCACACTTTCTACATGGCATTAAATAGGCCTGCAGCTACACGCAAACTTCTGTGTGTTTCTCTATCAGCCTGTAAAAACATCCAAACATTCCCAAAATGTCTGCCCAGTGTTTTCTTTTTAAAAATTAGTATTGCAGACATACAGCATGTCACATAGAACTTGGTTTCCAACAGCAAAAATGGAAGTTGTAGCTATATATGAAAAATGGACAACTAATTACTGAGGATTTAAATAGACTTTAAAATGCAAATACTACAAGTTGGAAATTCTGTGGAAGTTGGCCTGCAAAAGAAAAGTCCTCAATCTCTAAGGAAAGAGGCAAAAGACCACCCATATCCACATGCAGCCACTGTGATGCAGTTATTAGAGGTGCTGAGAGGAATTCAATTTCAAGACTGGAAGCAGAAATATCAGGCATGAGAGGGGATTTCTGCAGAGACTCAAGTAACTGCTTTGGCTTACAGATACTGATCAGAGCATGCAGATGAAAGGCAAACACATAGCTGGTCTTACAGACAAGCCAGAATGTTATTACTGCAACAAAATCAAGCCTTTTCCCCTTTTTAATTAGATACTTCAAAAAGTATGAAGTGTACAGATTCTCATCATTTCACCAATAACTGGAAGTAAATTCTCTCTTCAGTTTAAATGCAGGATTAAGCTCATTGCTGAATCAGCTCCCCCTGCCTCTGGAAAAGCTCAGATTGCTACAAATTTAGGAACTACTTCTTATAGATTCCGAGTTAGTCAGAATAAATCCTGTATCACAGTTCCCTCAGTTGCTAGGCCTTTTAGCTTTTGCTTTTAAGGGACACAAGCAATGAATTGCAATAAGTCAAGCTTTCCATGTTCTTCTAACATTTTGTTTTCTATTACTGTTTTGAAAGCAACTGTGCCTCAACAATGTTGCCAGGATGCCCAAAAAGCCTATCTGTCCTCTGAACATGTCTGAAAAGCAGACATTCCTGCTTGACTCCAAGAGATAATTGGTCAGACTCGCAGTATCCTGGAAGTATAGATAAATATACTATAATAGAAGAGGGCAGGGCTGGGAAACTAGGGATGAGGGGCACCACTTCACCTCTGTCCCCTCCTGCTCCTTACGGAAAGAAAAGAACATGTTTTGGCTTTTCTTGCATATATATTTGAATTGCATATATATTTCTTGCATATATGCTTTAGAAATATATAAGGAACTTTCTGGAGCACTGTTACGGCAGACAATTAATGTCCAAATATGCAATGTATCTGCCATGAACAGCCTCTCTCAGATTCTGAAGCTGCTTAGGTACTGTGCCATTTCATTAATGAGTGTTTGCCTGAGGCACAGCACATGAACTTACCTAAATTGCTGCCAGGGTTCCTAGATCATCCTTTGGCTTCCTAGTATGTTTCAGAATGAGAATTACTCTGCAGTCACTATCCTACTTACCACACCCATTCATACAACATCCAAATGTATGCAGTACACACACAACAGACAGCAGGCAGTTGCTCCTGTGTAAGTAAGTTAAGTCTCCTAAGACAAGGTGCAAGAAGAGAGCATGACTTGTTATAGACAATAATGGTGAAAAAGATACAGCAATGGAGACTGAGTAAACATTATTTTACCCAAAACTGATTATAAACTATCATTCCTTTAAGGCAGAATTTGTCAAGAATTCTGAAAATGTTGTCAGATAATTAAAGACAGATGCTACAATTCCTGACTTTAAAGGAAGTCAAGAACCAAATCTGATATAAGATGATTGTATCATATATGAGAAACAAGGGGCTATGTTCTGCATCCTTACTGCAGCTCTATTAAAATCAAAAACCTTGTCTGACCTAGTAAGGAACATTCAAAGGATTCAGACCTTGCGGTTTCAAAGTATCTGCTTATTAAAGGTATGTTTCTGTGCACTGCAATGAATGAACAAATAAGCTGCATAAACTTCCGATATTTCAAGCACGTCTTAGAGATTATATCCTTCTCATTTTTTATTTTAATTTAAAAAATCATTGATTTTTTTTTTTCTTAAACACATACCCACACTCTATAGACCCAGAATACTTAGACATGGGAGTGCAGTTGCTGAAGTCTTCTGTCACTGCCATTTATGCCTAGATCCTGGGGAACCTAAAGTACAATGATCTAATGTTCCCTGCTTTCTCTTAAAATCACCTCTTACTTTTTCATATCATAATCTTCAATAGGTTATATGGCCATTTAATTAAAATTCCATTTCCGGAACTAAAACAGCATCTAGAGATCTACGTTCTTTAAAATAAAAAGGTGATGTTTAAATAAGCAATCCAGTAAGAGTGGAAGGCTGAGACATCTTGAGGAAGAGTATCAGAAGCCCTAATAGCCACTACACAATTTCCAATTCCAAAATTAATTAGGTTAAAAAAATAAAAGAAAAAGAACACCTAAAAGAGGGAAAAAAATTCCAGCTGTTTAAGGGAAAACAATTTTCTCTCTACATAGCAGACGAATGTGAGATGGCTTTTGACATCAGCTCTGTCTACTTAAAAACCTCTTTTTGTACTGAACCTGCCGAAACAGCTCTCACTGATGAGTTATGTTACTGGAATGTGGTATTTTGATGATGTGTGATAAAAAGCCATCACCCTATTTGGTAGCATGGTAGGTAAAATAGTTTGAGCAACACTGAAAAGCAGCTCACTTTGAAAACTACTACAGTAAGGAAGTTTTGTATGGAAAAAAAAATTGTGCTTTTATTTATTTTTACACATTATCTCCCACAAGTGTTAGACTGTTCACCTTCTGGCATAGACTAAAAGCTCTTACTGAGTTCACAGACATCAAAGACTTAGTGAATTCCAACACATGGCTTATCTCTTGCACATAACGGTATTTTATAATAATGGAGAAACACTACTAGCAAGTGACCATAGTTTACGCATCTGAAAGATACTACCGAGAATTTTTCAAAATTGCCAGTACTGTATAATATTCTTCCAGAATAGAAATGACAGCTACTGCTTCTAGAGGTTAGCTCGAATTAAAAATTTTCAATATACTGCATTGAAACTATCAAAATCACCAGCTACACACCACTTTTGATACCTACCAAAGCAGTTCATGTTATCCCCACTTTCTGCCCCTCAGGATCATTTGTAATCCTGGAGACCATAACACAGAAGACAGATTTGACTACAGCACTCGCCCACACAAGAGCAGGGATTTATTACAGGTTCTTTTTAAACAACTGCAGTCCTAATGCAATTCACTGCTCCAGCCTAAGACGGACAACCTGGCAGTCTTAACATCTGTACTTTTTCTATTCAAAATCTATTTCACCGATGGATGTCAAACCGCATGGCAAGACAGATTGGATGTTTATTTCATAAATGCCAATATATAGGATAACTTTGGGCAGAAGGATAGAAAAGAAAGGGAGGAGGGAGAAAACATTAATAACTTAGCGTTCTCTTTGTTAATTTAATATTACACCGAGGTATTCTATTAAAGTGTCATGTACTAAAAGCACCTCTTAAAAAGGGATGCCAAATTCTTCTCAGTGTCAAGGAAGTTAAGCCTCAAAAACAGATACCTTAGTCTAAGAGCATTTAGCTACTTTGTATTCCTGCCTGCTAATATCTCCTGTGAATTGTTTTTAGTGGTAAAATTTTGTCTATAATGTGCGAGCATTGCAGCACTTTGAAGTAATGAAACCCAATGGACCCTTCAACCTTATTCTGTTTATGTTATATAATTATAAACTCATTATTTTTATATAAAATGCTATTCTAATCCAAAAAAGGATGCTACAAGATATAGCAAACGTATCTGTCAACCCTGCAAACCAAACATGTATCTGTCAACTACACTCTGATGGCATCGGCTCTGTTTGGAATGGAAAACATATTTGGTTTATGACCATGAATAGCAAAATTAAAAATTAAGCTGAAAATTAAGCTGAGCTCTTTTTCTGCCTCTTTTTCATCCTCACTAGCAATAAACATTCTAATACCTAAACCCCGCTTGCTTACACCCGTGGACTATCACTGTCTCCCAAGTATGCCATAATGAACTCTAGCACAACCACCGAGCCACCATTTTGCCACTCGTAGTAATTCTTCACATCATATTCCTGAGCAGAGAACTCATATTTTAAAAGCACTGGTTACTGTCCTCCATTATACTGATATTAATATCTAATTTTAAAGCCCGTTACTTTGTGTGTATTCATGCATTCAGTAATGTGTGCATTACTTTTCACTTACATTTTACTATATGCTGTTTATAGGCATTTCCTATGTTATTTTGGCTAAATTAGTGAACAAAACGCTAAGGACTGGGTTTAGTCCCTTTTATCTCTCCTCATTATAGTCACTATTAGAAGAACAGCTTTATATCACTAGGATTTCTTATCAATTGTGTAATTTTGCCAGAAGAATGACTATGACAGTCACCACCATAGTCATTACTATGGTAGTTAAGCATCAGAAAGAGAATCTCAGTATGCTCTAGGTTTGTATTGCATAACAAAACAGATAAAGAACAGAATATGCATGCATAGCAGTATATTCACCGCTTCACAGATAACTGCATCAATGGTACAAGATGTATCAGCACTAGGAAATCTATTTTCAAGGCAGCTGGAATCCTGCATGCAAAATCCTTACTCTTTCATGCAAGGAGAAAACATTTTTGTTGTAAATTTTCAGGAAACTGAAAGCTACATGTGAGGAAGCAAAGATTTGTCTAGGAACAAATTATATGTGCAAGATAACAACACAAAAGTATGAAATTTAAGTTACATGTACACCATTACTACAATCAACACTGATTTTTTTTCTCTGACACTAAGTTTTGTGAGACAAGACTATATCTTGCTATAGGTATATTGTGCCTAGTACCTTGAACCAACATCGTATGATCCAGCAATGGAATTGTTCTATTTAAATCTGCTATCCAAGCACACTGATAGGCAAGCCTTAATGAAGAAATAAGGAAAAAGACATAGTTAACCAATAAATTATTTCTCTATATTACTATTATTTTTTATCCTAAAACTTTTCTCTGGCAAGAATTTTAAAGCAGTTTATTTTTATGATGTTTTATTTGTTCTGTAGAGTACTGCTTCCGAGCGGTGTCTACACTTCAGTTAATATAGAGTAATCCTGCTATACAATACGAGGCTGTATTCTCCAGAGTTTCACAGCAACAGCTTTTCTGTTCAGACTCCAGAAGATATTATGTTTCCTCTGCTACTGTTCACGCTTCCAGCTGCTTTGACAATGATGGTATTTACAACTGGGAAAAAATGGTTAATAAAATTACAAGTATCTACTAAAGAGGGATTCAGACAGTAATGTATTGTCATCTTGGTCTCACTCTGACATGGAAGAGTCGTCCTGCTTCTGAAACCAAAGTCCTGAGGGAAGTCGAACTACACATTTCCATTCTGCCTGGCTTTCACATTCACTCTTTACACTGCAGATCTTTTTTAAGACAGCACGTGAATCAAGATCAGGAAAGGACATGTATGATCAGAAAGAATTGCCTCACCTCTCACACCTTAATTAATCAGATTTCCATTTTTATATCATATCCGCAGGTCCCTTTAATAATGACTGAGTATTTGAAGGTAAAAGCTGCGCTTACTCCAAATGCATGGCAATGTCGCAATGGTAAGATCAGTTTTCTGCTGCCAGTGTCACGCAGAATTGTGTTCTGAAGATTATGGTATGAAGCAATTTGCAATAAAGAATGTATGTGTGGGACAAAGCAAAATTAGCCTTTAATGTCTTTAATCCCAGACAAATATAATTCATGTTGTAGTAAGGATATGAGATGCACACACATATGTCACTGTGCCTGTTAAAGGTTCTATTTTTAAATAGATAGCTCTAGCAGAGGGTCCAAGATCTGGAGGAAATATTAAGCTATGAAGACACAAGATAAAGCACTGCCTGCCTCATAGGCAAAACCAGCAGGTAGGAGAGATCTCAGACATAGGAAAACATATCCTCAGTCTTTCCCAAATAGCTTCAGACAATTATATACAACTAAACCTGGACAGTCCTGTTGAACCTGGTACTCAAAAATTTCAGTTGCTTCCATCTGGACGTTGGGCCTTGAGAAGAAAATGAAAAATAGGTGAAAGAACAGGGGGAGATCTTTGGATGGAATTTTAATTTTCAGTCACTGGATGGGAAGACTGAACCATGTGGGTACACATAACTGAAACATATGTTTATGTATATGTGATATTGTTATATAAAAATATGTTGGGACATACAATTGTATTTTACACATTATATGTCCCAACATATTTTTTATTAAATATAAATACCAATAAATACCCAAAATACCAATGTTTGGTACACGTAACTGGATATCTAACGCGCTATTTAAAAGTAAATGGCCTTAGTGCATTACTAATCGTTACCATGGGTCCAAATTTCTCTTTTTCTTCTGTAATATTTACAAAAGCAGATTAAAAAAATGTAGCATTTGGAAAATAGTGTGTCATAATGGCTTTACTGCTCCTGGATACAGTTTCTGTTCCTAAGTTCAAATAAAAAAAAGAAATATATGTTTTCCAGTCATAAATATCATTTGTCATCCAGTGTCTTGTTCCCTAACCAGTACCATTGTCTCATAAACAACAGAGTGGATCCAGTTTATATTCCAGCCATTTTTAAGGTCAGTTTATATTTTGCATGTCTTCTCAGAACAGCTTAGCACTTAAGAAGATTTCTAAACAAGCCCAGTCAGTCTTTGGAGAATGCTTACTTTAGTGGTTTCATATCTTAAGAAAGAGTAACTTAAATTGACTTGCCTGCCAATGTTGTGGTATATACCTTCCAAAGTGTCTTTTTCTTTTGAGTTTGTATTTGCCTGTAATCAGCATCCTTGCAGTAATCTTATCACTGTCAATCAGGATGAAAACATTAACTGGGGAAAAACATGTCTATTTAGACATCCTTAGTTTCATCAGCTCTCCAGAGTTTAATTATGAATAATATTAACGTATAGGCAGAGATTTATGCACTGTGTGAATAATGCATACAGATAACAAAAGAGAAGACAGAATCAATAGTCAACTAAACTACAAGGGTCAGACAAACATTTTCAGGAAAGCTAAAAAAAAAAAAGATTTACTTAGTCCTACCTACTCTTCAGTGATTGCTTCTGAATAAATTAATACTATCACTAAAAGTAGTATAATTTATTTAGAACTGGGTGGAAAGGTAAAAGACATAAACCAGCTTTTAACTGACAGCTCATCAGAACATACTACTGAAGACCACAATGTATTTTGGAAAAGGCTTTAAGGATAAGAAGAAAAGGATTTTTAAGGTTAAAATAAATATTTGTAGATATAATAGTACACCCTCCTGTTTACATAGTGAGGCATATTTTGTCAGCAGAGAAAAGCATATTAAATAAATACGTTCCTGTTTTTCCTTTATGCACAACACAATTTTACAGAAGGGGAATGCAGGAGCGAGTGGCCACCATTCACCACTCCTGTCCAGTATACAGATTTTAAACATTAAAGTGAGCACTCACTCACAAAACTAGAGTGGTATTTTCCTTGCAATAATGATCACTGATGTGCAGGGAAGGAATCTAGCATACGGGATCAACTGCGTCAAAGATTTATGAGAACAGGAGACTAGAAAAATATGGTGACTGCATTTGTAAGGTTGCTGTGCATTATTCAACTAAAAACCCAACAAAGTAACACACATCATATGTGAAATTACATATTAGTTTTTCAAGTAAAGCTCTAGCATAAAGTTTAAGCTCTTCTATCTCCTGAGAACTCAGAATCATATTCAGGAGATCTTCCTGAAAGTTCACAATTCTGATGGCAGTTCCTCTTCCCATCCCCAACACCTTGTCTTTCAGAGCACAAGCCAAGAAAAGGTGCTTTTCTTTCTGGTCTGCATTTGATTTGTGACCACTTAAGAGCAAAAATAAAATCTTTGTGAAACACCATTCTGTTCTCTGTACTGCCCAAGCTGCTTATAGCTCTCCTGCAAAAAATTTTTGAACTTAAAAAATCAGACTTTAAACTGGGTCAGAAGACCCAAAAGATAGACAAATATTTTCTCTCCAATGGTTTAAAATGTAGCCAACAGGAAGCAACACCTAAAGAACAGACAACTTCTTCCAAAATTCAACGATCAGATTTAAAGACCTGATAAATTTTCTGGGGTATTTTTGTGCAAAAGAGAACTAGAAGAAAGCATAGTTAACAAACTCCTGGGTCAGACATTTCTGGTCCTTTCTAACTATGAATTAGGTGAGGCAAACCAGAAGGCAGTTTGCAGAAAGAACTGATTCTGAAAAAGCTTTCATCAGCTGCACTGGGAAAAGCTGTTTGAATTTCAAAAAAACATTTTTCTCCATCCCTGCAGCAGCAGCTAACTCTCTAATCTCAAATCTTTAACATAAAACATCCAAGGAACAGGAGGACATGCAGTTTGCAGGTAATGATATTTGGACTGTATGTCTAAGATGGATCAGATTACTGAAGCGTGAATTCACAAAGCATTCAAACTGAGACGGATGAAAAATTAGTTTGCATATTTTATATTACCAATGTATATGAAATACTAAGGAGGTAAAGCTGATCTTATTACACACTGACAGTATTTTCTGTACATGGAAAGCTCTGGTTAGCGTGTTCGTACAACGTAAGATGCCAGTCTTCAAGTACAGAACGTTACCTCTGTCACTGAAAAATGTAGCAGTTTGTCAGTGATGTCAATCTCTGAACATATATCAACATTAGTATCTTTAATATAGTCATTAGAAGCCTAAGAGGTGCAAAACAGTCACAAGCCCTCCGAAGTAATGTCATTAAACTATGTATGTAGATTGTTTGAGAATTATAGTTTTAGTCTGTTAATTGTCAACTAATGTGTTTGTTCTTTGGCCTACAGAAAAGGAGTAACAAAGATTTAATTTACTTTTCTCCTTTGGATTTCACATTTGATTGTTATGATTTTATAAGTAAATAGTGAAAAAATACTATTATCTCAGAAAATGTCGTAAAAAAAGACAAAAAAGTACTTCTCCCAATCTTAGAGATATTCAAGTTTTATACTACTATAAATGGAATTCCATCATAAAGTTTGAGAATCCATTCCTAAGTGTAAAAGGTGAAAACTAAAAACTGTTCTAACAATCCCATGCCTAGCAAGCAAACGGGCAGAAAAACCCTGAAACTCAGCAGCTGACCTATCTAATTGAAAATAATTTAATAATTTTAATAAAGCGAAGATCCCCACATTAATGTGTCAGACTACCTTCAATATTACCAAAATACAGAATACACTGTATTCATACGAATGCACAAATTCAGTCATCTGCCATTTGATCAATAGTGTCAGGAGACTGACCCAGTTCCAACGCAGTGGAAACAGTGGATTCCTCTAAAAAAAAAGCAGTTTGTCTTTTCTTTTTTTTTAAAAAAAACAAGCAAGGAAAAAATAGTCAAGAATCTTAATGTGGCATTTCTTTTTGTTACATCCCATAAATTCAATGATCATTCTAAAGACAGTTTTATTAATAATATTCAGCTTCTTTAGCAAGGCTTCAATTTTTAAAATAGATTAATTCTCTTTTTACCACAAGACTTCTACATTGTTACCTCTATCTGAAAAAATTTAATGCAGATTCATAAAGCTGGCTGCATACCAAGCTACTCTTGAAGCTCACAACACTGCAAAGAATTGTGTTCCTGTGGCTCCACTGAGTCCACTAAAGACAGAAGTGCCTGCAAACTCATCTACCCCCCTCTTTGCTTATCCCTGAAATTGTTCGGCGTTTTTCAGCTCCAAATAGCAGACAAACATAATCCGGTCCCTCTAGGAGAAAAGTCAATCTTTACAATTTACTTAGTTTGAGAAATCTTCAATATCAATGAGTATAATACTGAGATTTACTATATCATGAAGTTCCAAAGCAACAATTTCATATCCATTCATTTATTCCTCCTAAAGGTTCTAGTATATTAAATGCTACATTATCTTTCTACACTTAAATTTCAACTCCCTTAAAGTTTGGAGAAGTTTTTTACCACTAATTACCATTATATCTGTGTGGCAAATGGATTTTTAAAGCTTCCTTTAGTCGTTGACAGGGCAATATGAAAAAATTGTTACAAGAAAACACATTTTTGCTAATTTGAAGAGAACTCCATTGTTATGCAACCTCACCTTTAATCCTCCAAACCCAATGATTATCATAACCTTCTACTCTAGCACTAAAATTGAAAATGGGAAATGCTACGCAACGTCCAGACATGTCCCCAAACACATAAACACCAAACACATACGTTAGATCCTAAATTCCCAGAAATCCTCCTGCATTCTGCACTGTCCTTTTTGTACCCTGAGATGGAAGAGTACATGACAATATAGGTGAGTTTTATTATTATATTTCCTGTGATAATGCTGAAACATTACATATGATACTTTGGGTTGCTGCTTTTTCTAGTGATAGAACATGACGAAAGATCCATCATGTGGTCATAAGAAGCTGTACTATGGGGTGAAAAATGACAGTTAGCACATTTTTGCAAAAAGCATACATTTTGTACACTTTTTGCCCATTCTTATGTTTACCTCAAACTTTCAAAAACTGATAGAACCACAGACATTAATGCATATGTGTAGTTACTGGATCATTTTGTTCCAAACTCCTTTCAGTTCCTGATGTATTGGTGCCAGAGTATTTCAGCTGCTTCTGTTCACTTTCCTGAGCCTTCTGGGCTGCCAATGCCTATTTTTTGACCACTCTAATTTCTGGTTGTCCAAAACCTACATTTTCTTCACTGTTTGATGAAAGACAACTTTAGTTTAGGATGTACAGAGAACAGAGAAAAAAAGAAAATATGTTAAAATAGAATAGTCAAAGGCTAGGTAGCAGGTTAAAAGGGAATAATCAGCTCCATAAGCAGGGTAACTAATAAAGCCTTGTCTCTTCTCAGATTGTACCTTCAGGCTGAGCTCCCACGTGGATACGCTAATGTCTAAAAAGGGCTGTAGCTTTTCTCACACTAGGTGCATTATGGATCTCCTGCTTCCATCCAGCTTCACATTATCATCAACACTTTTTAGAATTCAAGACATCTCTCCCTCTGTCACCTTTCGTTGAAATCAGCCATGAGCTTACAGAGGGATTCTGGAGGCCAAGAGCAGACAGTGTCAGAGAGACAGAAGGGTGTGGAAGTGGGTGAAACCAAATGGAGACAACAGACAAGAGGGGAAGCAAAAAGTTGGGTGGTTTTTTTTATTATTATTATTTCTTCTCAATGTTCTTTTAAGTGTAAAACCCAGTTTAACACTCATCTTTTCCATTGCAAACACAAATCAATTTACTTAAGTTTCCAGTTTCAAGTTTTGTAGATAAAACAGTTTCTCCTTATTTTTTTTGAGTAAGAGATACATTAAAGGGAGGTGAAGTGGAAAGAGATGGTAGCTTATTATCCCTCTTTTACTTTTCTGTTCAATGCATGTTTCCATCCTACATTTATTTTGCAATTCAGTACACAACCTATGACTAATTTTTGTCATTTTGCCTGATTTTTTATTTATTTAAAAAAATAATTACATAGATTATAATGTCTGAATGGAATATAGTGCTTTTCACTACTGGTTTATTTCCTACATGTCCATAGCTGCTAGTAAGAGTTAAAAAAAAATCTTCTTTAGCATTATCTGCTGGAGATATCCCAGACCATAAACTCGTTTCTTACAGTTTACCAAACTGTCAGCTTATGTACATGATTTTGGTCACTCGGAGCCTTGATTAGGCTTCAGTGAACAACAAGAAGTGAGATGCCCTCCGAGCCCCTGGTTCCCAAGCCAGTGAACTTTCTTTCTTTCAGAGCCTCTTTCATGGGCCATCCAGTCTCCCTAACTAAATTCCATTAAGGCAATACTGCTGCTGCCTGATTAATTCATTTTCATATCATTTCCCACTGTCGTGTACCACTCCTGCTTTATTCCACCATCTGAATATTTCAGTTTTACATATTCTGCTTCCCCGCTGAGTTGCTTCTATAATTTCCCCATCTTCCCGTTTCTTTTGCTGTACATTGCTTTCATGTTTCCTACTGCTTCTCCAGATCTCAGTCTTTTGAATCATTTCAGTCCCCTCTGTACATGTCCCACTTTTGTAGTGTGAGATACTCCCCTTACTCCTTTTCCATTTCTTCAGTCCAGAACATTATGGATTTACTGACCTCCAACATAAGCGGTAATACTCAGCAGGAGAAAAGTCAATGTACCAGCTAACCGAGATCACTGAAGTGCTGTGTGGCACACCTGGGGGAGAGTCACTAACTAAAAAATGGTGGCCAACAATGTAATCGCTTTCTCATTACCCACTGCAGTTTTCACATAGCTTATTATAATTCACATTGTTAGGTACGTTCAATATAGAACAGACTCTGTTTACTTCAGAGACGTAAGCCTATGCACGTCTGCAACTAGCCATAGCCGAGAGCAGAAAGAGATTAGGAGCAATAAAATCATGAAAACTGGCTACCAAATAAATAGGAGACATAACAACCCATCTCTGAAGAGGAAACTGGTGACGGCTCCCTCTGCCGCAATTCGCTTTCAAAGTCACAAAACCCCTTTTGAACCTCTTGTATTCCCCTGACTAATGCCATCATTATTTCAACACTGGCTGTTCAGAGCAAAACAGGTGCTGTCTTGTCAAACGAAACTCTCCTGCTTTCATCATCCTGGAGTTATTCACTGTGTATTGTTACCGCTGACAAGGTTTTGGGTTGCCTGGATACCAGGTCATGCAGATATAACTGCTAGTGATCTCTGCATAACCAAACTTTTTTGGTGAGAAGCGAGCGAGGGGAGGAACGGTGTGGAAAAGAATTGTTTTATTCCCATATGTCGTCCTCCCAGCAAAAGAAGTTCCACGAGCTTATCTCAGAGGGCTGTGGAGAGAGGGCTGGTAGAATGCTTCCAGCACCTGATTAAAATGATTCACTCTATAATAAGCTAGCATTTCTAGTCTCATTTCTAAAAGCTTTTCTTCCTCACTACTTACAACAGTCTGCTAGATTCCTAAATAGAAGGGAAAGATTAATCTGTGCTAAATTACCTGATGTGGGTTTAAAATTATTCTGACAGAAAAGTAGAACAAAGTTTGCCCAAGGAAGCAAAAAACGTAGTATCCACCCCCCTCCTCCAGTTCAGAATTCAGTTATGAATACCACAGTTACCTCAAAAAAGTAGTTAAATTCAGATTTTTGTTCTGAATTTTCTTTATATCTCTTACAACAGATGGCTTTCAGAAATAAATGTTTTTCAGCCACATGCTTGCCTAAACTTTCCCAGGAACTTCTTCTGTAAACATGATATGTGTAGAAAGATTGTTATAGAAAAGGTTTTATTTTATGCAAACTGCTTTTTTTTTTTTTTCATAGCAATGAAGTTTTATTTATAAAGCATCATTTTCCATTGAGATGCTGGAGGCTCATCTTGTTCTTATCCTGGGACAGGAAGGTTTTTGACAGTATCACTTTAGACAGAAAAAAGCCTGACCTCACCTGCAATTTCCTGCACAAAAATCTATGACTGAATTCCCTAAAACAACTGGTTTTTTAAATGGTTGAGACTTTCAAGACATAAATTGTAAATCTCCAAACTTCTGAAGACATACACAACAGGGAAATCCATCTTACTCAATGGCACTCATTCTCATGTAGCCAGATAAAAAGGTTTCACCTAAATAATACACTTTGGCAGCTTGCTCAGGCATATCAATTGAAATATTGAAGTTGATTGAAATACTGCTCAAGCCTTTAATGTTTTAAGCTAATGTTATATGGAAGCCGTCATCTATCATACACAAGTTTAGAACAAGGCAGGCTTAGCCAACTAACAAGCTTTTCTTGGATGATGCCCTGATGATTTTGGGCAGGCAGGGTTTGAAGAAGTCATGAAAACCACCTGCTCTTAAATGGAGAAAAAGATGTCCAGCCATGCACTTAGTTAATCTAGTCTGTTAATTAAAACAAATCTTCTCAGTACCTTCAAGAAAGTAATTATTAAACACAGCAATTAAAAAATATGGATAAATGCTCTTGACCACAACTGGCGAAAAAAGAGATGCAAAATGGGTGAGGTAGTATGCAAGAATTAAAAACATGTTTTAATTTCCAACCAAGCAAACAAAACTTCTTTAAAGTCCTGGGTATCATAACAAAATTAAATTTACAACAGAGACAAAAAGGAAGCATGTAGGAACAGGGAAGGGAGGAAGTGAGGGGATAGAAAGGAAGAAAGAGAGCTGGCATGTGGTGGAAAGGACAGAAACTGAGAACGAAATGATACAAAAAATCAGTTAAAATAGATGTGATTTTAAATGCATTAATATAAAGAAAAGGCAAGGAAGTTAGTGGATTATTTTACTAATCTCAATCCATACTGAATGGATAACTGTTTACAAAGAAACAATTTTATTCTTATGTCTTCAATAAAACATTGCATTGCTTTCATTCAGAAAGGCATGTCAAAATATAAAAGTTTGTGTCAAAGTTAATGTGTATATATATCATGAATCATATGGAAGGAGTTCATTTGACTTCCTCCTCCTATGGCTGCTATATACCTGGAAAACTAAAAGCCTACGGAGGGAAAACAGCCATGATGCAACCTTAAAGTGCAATATTTTCAGAATTGAAATTAAATGGGAGGAAAAAATATTTAAGAAAATGTACACATCAAGTGACTTCCTGCCCAAAGTCTTTCAGATTTTTTGAATGTGGACCCATGACTCAAGTAGAGCCATAAAATTCCCTGAGCCCCTGATGGGCAATACTAATAGGCATGCAACTTGCAACACTTTTTAACATGTATTTTTAATTTAATCCATTAGAACCACAAAGGAATAATGTATTAAAGTGATAAGTCTGTACATTCAGTAAATAAATATCAAAGTGAAAGTCATGAAAGCTTTAGGAAAAAAAAAAAACAAAAAACAAACAGTCAGAAAAGAAAAAAAAAAAAGAAATTTAAAGCCCTTGAAGGAATACATCACAGAAAAAAATAAATTGATCTACTAAATTAATTAAGTAAATTGATTGTAAAAATTTACTACCCTATGCAGTATAGAATAAGTCTCACGGGAGTTAAGTTAGCAGAGTCAATTTGAGCCTTTCAGCTATGAGAAACTTGTAAAGCACCTCATAAACTCTTTCAATAATACTGTAGAAGAAAAATAAAAACTTTCTATACATGCTAAATACCTCAAGCAATAATCTACAAAATACCTTCCTGCATTGCTTTTTGCTAAGTGTTCCTAGCTTGTCCATTTTTATTAAAACAAAAATAACAAAATATACAATTCTTCCAATGCATATTTATTTAATTATGCTCACAGTATGTAAAAATTTCTATATAAAAAGTATCTACTTACTCTCCTTCTTTTAGTTGACTTGTCGAGCCTTTTATTCATTAGATATAACTAAAATCATAACTTCAGAAACTCACCAGTTTTGGGAAGCAAGCGCCTTCCCAAATTTCCTATCCCAAGCTTTTGACAGAAGAACTGCCTATGAATAATAACCCATTCCTCTTAATCACAGAACCATGAATAATAGAACCAGCTATTTCTAGAGCAACCATAAGAGATCATCTAGATAAATCCTCCAGTTTAGGGCATGACAGCAACACCTAGATTATTCCAAAGAGAAATTTGTCTTATCATACTTACAAAAATTACCTGTAAAGGATATGTCAAAAGCTCTTCTTACAGAGAAGTATCAGTATCCATTTTTTTATTCTGGTTAGAAAAATCTACCTAACCCAAATCTTCCTTACAGTAAATGATGCTGATTTATTTTCTTGTTCTATCTCCTTTCTCCACCAGCTATACAGAAAAACTGATCATCATGCACTTAATAATCTAATATGTGCTAGAAAATGTTATCATGTTCCTTCCTAATCTTCTAAAACTAAACAAATCCCATTCCTTCATCTTTTCATCATTTGCCAGTCCTTCCAGGAGAACTGCTTACTCAACAGTGACAGTGTTTCACATCTTTGAGGAGATTTGATCTTTTTCCAGTTAACCCAGCAACAGACACAACGAAAGAACTTCTAAATTCATAAAGAACTGGTTGTGATCATGAAAAGCACTTCAGTCAATGCTTCTAATAGATATGCTAATTAACAGAGATAACCAATCTTAATCAAACTAATTACATTACAGATTAAAGGTATTTGGAATTTAACACGGCTTCTTCTACGTATCTACATTACATTATGGTGACCTTAAGCAGCAACCTGGAATAAATATGTTAATATGTTTCTTTAAAGAATTCTTAACACATAATTTAACTGTAAAATTTAAAAGACAAGAAATAAAGAAGTAGACATCATAGTTTTTATGATTCCCACTCTTGTTTAGAACTGTGGGGAAAAAAAAAACCTGTCAGCTCTGGTAAAGATCAAGATATTTCTCAGAATCACTGACTTGAATTTCAGTTTCTTGTTATTGATTCATGGACTGTGCACGTCAGGCCAGTGCAATGGCTCACAGACACAGGGGAGCTGAAGGTGATGCTAGGAATACATAACCTGTTGTACTTGGGGCATTACCTGCCACCGTGGCATCCATGTATCGTGCAGCTTCAGTATGACAGACGACAAGATCATTTTACAGGAAGATGGAGGCCATGTATCCTAGCAGAAAGTACTGAGTTCAATTAAGGCAGTGCAATCGCTCTCCCAAAGATGCTCCATTCTTTACGTCACTCTGATGGTTTCAGAGTGCACACTGAAACAGCGTCAACAAAGGCAGATGAACAGCAGAGTACAGAAGTTTTTTGTTTGGTTGAGGGGTATGTAACCCTCTTCACAGCTCTCACTGTCTATCTAGAGGGTTTTCACTTGAATTCAGCACTTCCTTCTCACAAAACATCTAACATCTCTCAAACTGCCCTGCATAATTTTTTATAGGAAAGCTGGTCTGACAAGGTGATTCTTAATTGTAGAGTGCATGAAATCACCATCTGTGCTGGGAGTGGTATTTTATTTATCAACTTTGTTGCAAAAATCTCACTAGTCCTCTTAGATTGCAACCTCTTTTCTCTCCCCATTTCTGATACTGAGTGGTGTCCTCCTTTTTGACCTTCTATACCAGAGCTTTACATGAGACCATCTGACTAAAGTCTGAGGTGCAGAATGATAAAACTATGGTCTATAAAATATTCTCCTTACCCCCCATTTTTTTTGTTCCGCATTATGTTCTGTTTGTTTTCTCATTTCCACAATAATAAATCCCATGACAGGATCACAGAGGCATTGATGCCAAGAGGTTTCCACAGTAAAGAAAAGTAGGAACATAAAACTGTTAAATGTCTGTAGAAGCTGGAAGGAAAACAATGTACTAATTTTATTTTAATTGCTACCCGCACATTGTCTCATAAGGTCAATTTGAAATGCATATATTTAAACTAATTAACCAACTTACTTGTAAACATTGTATTTGTTCTTCTTTTGCATTCAGAGAATAAGAGCTGAAAATAATAAGGCAACTACAGCTTCTCTGTACTACATAAATTAATACACACACATAGACATGTATGGAAGAACAACTATGGGAGAAAGGAATGGTGTAGGAATCCTTTCTGTACATTGCAATTATACTAGTAAATAAAGCAAAACCATCTAATGTTTCTCGGGATTCTTGATGCAACTCTGGTATCAGCACTGAAATGAGCAAATAAAGTTTATTTCAGATGCAGATGAATAATGCACCTATTGACACTTTCACCCTAACTATGCCTCTAAGATGACTGTTGCATGCTTCTGTGGAGTAGTATGCAGGCACTCTTGTGACTAAGCTCTCTTCTCTCCAAAGACAACATCATATAAACTGAAATATTTTAAAGGCATCACAAGTAATCAGTACCAATGTGCTACCAATCACCAAAAAAAAATTGTCCTCCAGCCTTTTCCACCTATAGTCATTGCCTAAAATGACATATATGAGGAAAATTATTGTTTATTTAGCTGTTACTACTTTGTCTCAAGAAATCAATATTCTAGGTCCCAATTCTGAAAGAAAACCAGCAGTCAAACACTTCCATTCTATCTTTGCTGATGTTTTCCTACTCTCCCAATTCATAAAGATATCAGGTTCTTGTCTAAAACAGACAAAATTCTGAAATGAAGTCCCATCTCATGACACCTCTCAATAAATGCAAGAAGTTGGATGACGGATCAGTCTAGTCACATAATACATTCTATTGATTTGAATTAGAAATGAATGGTTGGTGTGATAATAACTCCTCATCTTTTTAATGTTATGTCAGTTCAGGCTTTCTTTGTACACTATGAGGCCACAGAGTGTTTTAAAACATTCAATTCTGTATGAGCCCTGTACTAGGAGATATACATTCTTTTCCACAAGCGAGTTTAGTATCTTTAGGCACAAATCAGAAGTTATATGTAACATAGTGTAAATTGTACCCACTGAGATTTACTTTAAATCCTTAGGTCTACCTCACCCTGTTCTTTGTGAGATGTGCAAGAGTATAAAATGGTTGTAACACAGGACACGCACATGTGAAGAGGTAAATTGAATGCCTGATTAAAGAAGTTAGTACCCTCACTGTTTGTTCTCATCCTCTTCTTTAATTAGCTTCTTAATTGCTCACTTGTTCAAGCCAGCTTGGTAACAGAATACATCTTCACCAGCTGTAATAGGAGCTTATACTTCTATGTATACATGCAGACACTTGGATTTAGATTTCTTAATCTGTTTTAGATTTATTTCCTCACTGAATCACTTGCCTAAAACCGGGCATCTAGAGCCATGAGAGGTGACTTGGGATATGACACTCCACATGGTAGAGTACACACGACACAAGACATAACGGAGACCTATGTCCTTCTGGAGCTGCAGCTGGAGGCAAGTGGGACAGTGTAGATTGTCTAAAATGGCACCAGACACTACCTTCAGCCAACTGACTCATAACTTAAGTCACTGTCAACACTCATAAAACCAGAGAAGCTGGAAATAAATGGCAAGAGACATAGTGTACTGAAGAACTGATGGCTGCTTAGATTATATTCTTCTAGGTGTCACATAGGTTCACATAGGCTCCCTCAATCAATGCGGCAGGTCCGAGCCTAACAAAGTATAGAAGGGATTCCACTAGTAGCAGAGAATGACATTAGACTGTCATAATTTCTAAATTTTATCCTTTAATTCAGTTTTTCTTGTAAATATATGCTAGATACGCTTGTTGATTGTTTACAAGTAGCAGGATTAATCCAAATCCCATTTCCATGTAAACGTTCTTTTAACAGGCAAGTAAATTTGTGAAGTCTATCTCAAAGCATCAATTGAATTGTTTTGCTAGCTCAGAGAATGTTTTTATTCTATCCTTTCACTTGTTTAAAAAGGCCTCTGGCTCAAACATCCTTGTGAGCTAAGTAATCTGTTCAGAGTTACTTTCTAACAAAACTAAGAATTTACTGCCATTTTTTCTTGCTGATGTTGATATGATATCAAGATGGGAATTGAGTTTATAAGAGAATGCTGGAACATACGCAAGTAACCTGAAGTTAAAATGTAGCTGAACAGCTACAGGCAGCAATAAGAGGGTGCCAAATATTACATGCTAGAGACGCTCCTATTCTCATTTTGTGTGGTTGGCAAGTACTTGGGAGCGTGATGGCCTCTCCGGAGCTAGGTTGAACACACCACTTCTCCTTCCCTGCCTTCCAGGCAGAGGTTATTAAACCACAGGTCAGCTCTCTACTTGTACAATGTCAATTCAAACTTACTAGCTCAAATCTTTCCCTGTGGTTTAAACTGGGACAGCAGACTTCGCCCTTAGGCACTGGGGGAGTGTTCTTACGGCCAGCTCTGCTCTAGGATGGCAGTCTCTAGCTGAGCGGGGACACTGATACCAAAAGGCATAGTAACTTCTTAAGTCACATCAACCTATTGAAAGTGAACATAAGCCTAAGTGACCCTGCTATATTTCTGAAGTAGTCAGTGTTTGCTCTCTTCTGTTTAATGGGAATCTGGGCAGGACACTAAAGCATCTGTCTTCCTCTGAGGAGTCATGTTTACCTGGAAAAATTACTCCAAAGAAAGGTCAGATGTAAACTTCAGTGTAACAAATATGTCATAGAAGCAACAAATAAGAACATTCCTATTTTAAGAGATAATTATTCTAGCCAACTGTCCCTTCTGTATACAAGTCCTGAATTTTGGAGGATCGGGAAGAGTGAAGGGTAGATTTCCTATGTCACTTTACTTGACTAACACTAACCCAATACTTCAGTCAATTTAGCTCCTGCTGATTATATTATTGGTGACTAGATGTAACTATAATATACTAACTACTATAATATACTGACCTTTTTGTTGATACAAAGTTTCATGTGCAGAACCTATTTTTCCATTATCTGAGATCATTACTAATGACCTGCTCTGTTACCCTTTAGTAAGCTAGAGCAACTCTATGAATGCTATTTTTCTTCTGTTAACCTGATTAATAAAGGGTTCTACATGGGAAACTGATAAGCTCCCTCAACTTCTAGACAGAGTTGAAAGCATTCAGTAGCTTGTAGGAGTGGCCTACAATCAACAGCCACCAGATAAAGACTTGTAAGTGCTCTATAATTGCTTCAAACTAGGAAGCATTAACCTTGAAACTGGACTGGAACTGAAGTACCTGGAGCAAAAATGAAAATGTTTTTACAAGATGTAATAGCACGCAAAGGAAGCTGCTGATAAACACAGCCTCATCAACTACAACTCTACTGAAAACATCCAGTGAAAAACTAATTTTTAATTCTTTTTTCCTTATTCTGAATGACAATGGGTTTGGGATGAAAAAATTACCATCCTTTCCCATGGGTTATGAGTGCCATTAAAGAAAAACTAACACAAAAAATCTGCTTTAATTACTCCATCTGATTATAGTTAAATTAACCAATTTTAAAAGTTTACAAAAAGTCAGGAAGTTTCTATGTTTTTTCACATTAACAAAAGCACTCAAGTTCTACTCCAAGCTTATCAGTAGTATCTTCTGAAGAATATCTGTATTGAAGCACTCCAAAAGAAGTGGCAATTTATATATTTCTGGCCACAACATGGAAGGTGTTAACTTCTGTCAAGTTGCACTATTTGCCACTGTAAGCTGGTGATACTAAGCATAAGGACTAAAGGCATAAATGATTAATTGATATAGTTTACTGCTGTGTTTTCGGAGTCCTGTTTAATGCAAGCTATATTCTGAACCAGCTTTCTCTTCTCATGTTAAAAAGTACCTCACTCACGAATAGTCCTCAAGACACCATGAAATCTATTCAGGGTTACTCCAGCCCTATGCCATAATCAGTTATGCTCCTGTTAGATGTTACTATAACTTGAGAACTATTATTTGATAGAGGTTAGCAACACAGTACCCGATTCACACACATCATAATTCTCCTTAGAATCCACATCTGGGCTCTCTCCTTAACCTGCCTGCAACCCTTCCAGCCTATTCCTCCTACTTCTAAGCCTATTTAACAAATACTTAGAAAAACTTCTTAGTATGGGTATTTTATCTCCACGCTCTTTTATTTAGATCAGCTAAAGAAACAGTGTTCAAGTGATATTTATATTCTTGTGATTTCTGTCATCTTATTGTAGGAGATAACAGGTTGACTGCAAGATGTGAAATTCATCTACATAAAGCCCTTTGTGAAGATGCATAGGAAGGTGAATCTCAGTTACAAAGTAAATTAAAACATACTGCATTTGAGCACAACAGAATCGTGACTGAACATGTCAGAATACGCAAAGGAAAAAGCAAACCTGTCATCATGACAACTGTAAGCTTCAAAGGTGCTTCTTTTCATTTCATCACATTAACCATCAGAAAATGAATATGAGGGAAGAAATTCTCCAAATAGTAAGTACTCTGAGGAGCTGATAAAATTTAAACCATGTAGATTGTGCCAAACTGACCTCTAAAATTACAGAAAATGGTTGCCTTCATTTCACTTACGGCTTCTGTGTATCCTGTAACACCTGGTAAAATCATTTACATGTTGGCCTGTTTCAGAACACAATATATTTGACTGCATTGAGGAGGGATTCTGTTTTCCAAACATATCAAATAGTGTTCATAAACATACCCATTAGAAAACCAGAAACAACTTGTTAGCTTGGAATAGTCTTCCAGTAATGCTGATGATACAGCTACCAATAGTTTTTTCATCTTTATTGATACATTCATTATTTCTATATAACTTCATCAGCATATGGTGCTGGTTTCTGTAATTGCTAGTTGTTGTAATTCCCCAATATTAATGTTTCTAAAATAATGTGAGGTTACTCTGTTTATTTGAAACCATCTCCAGTTATGCAGATCTCTAAAAAGTCATTTCACRTGTCACCATATTTACATTGTCACCCTGAGCCTTCCATGTTTACAATTCCAGTTTCAATGGGACGGTTCACAAATTTCTCAGTATATGGACAGATGATCAGAAGTGACAAATTACTGCAGCTTAGAGACTCTCCACTACTCACCTGAGCCATGACAGCCGACTGTGTATATCCTCTTAATCTGTCTGATTTACCAAGCAAAACATAAAAACTTATCTATCTTCAAGGTAGTCACCGAAGGCTTGTAATTATGTATAACAAAAATAATTTAAGCTAATACATTTTAGTTTGTAACTGGAGTGAGTAAAGAACAAATGCATAGTTAATAAATTTCACAACAACCTTTAGTTTCTATTTTAGATTTCTAACAAGCACAGTCCTTCTCATACAGTTCTGGTTTTGTTCTTCCTCTAGAAGGAAAGTGAGTTTGCAGTTTTGGACTCAGACTAGCTGACCAGATACTACAATGAAAGCTTTTCAACAGATTTCGCAAAAGTTAGAGAGCACTGTATCAGAAGTGCTGCTGGCTCTGGGATCTAGGCAAACCCAAGAGCAGAACACTGGGCACTGCTGACTCTATTCAGGAACCGGTAATAGATGGATGTCAAATTGGGTCACAGAATGGGATATCCCGAAGGATGTGAAGAAGCCACTGGAAGACCAGCAGCCCTTGATTATGTCACGGTGTTAATCCGTCTGCAATGTGAAATGAGGTTAAGCAAACAGCTCTTGAGGGAAAGTTTCTCGAGGTCTGCCCTGTATCTCTGGCTGTACAAGCTATCTTGAAAAATTCCTCAACTACACAGTTTTGACAGGCTTTTGTGCCTGGCTTGTCAGTGAGTTAACAAGATCAGCCATAAATTGAATGACATGACTAGTGAAGAGAAGTTTTAGGAGAGATAGAAACTGCTTCTTTCTTTTTTTTTTTTTTTAAAAAAAAAAAAACATAAAAGCTTATAGTCTGGAGACCAAGTTGATAACCGCTACACAAAGCCTGCAGCTGCTTTTCTGCTATGGACCAACTCAGTGCAAACTTTGAAGGATATAGCTCCATGGATAAAAGCACTTTTGGGGGAAACAGGGTGACTGACAGAAAAGCTGGAACATCACTAATCAGGTACCACAATGATGAGGAGTCTTACAAAGATACTCTGTTCTTCTCTTGACTTAGCTGGAAATAAGCAGCTGAGGAGCGCAAAAATCTGTACAAAGGTCTGTAGCAAAACAAAAATATGCCAGGGAACTCCCTGCAGAGCAGGGGCCTTTGCCATTTCTTCTGTGCTGATTACCACAAATATGATCTAATACACAGGAAGACCTTCTGAAAGGAAGGCCAATTTATGGATCATGGTTGAAAAATGGGCAGGGGAAGATGAACTGAAGAAATAACAGATGGAAAGATGAAGAGAAAATATGTGGAAGATAAAGGAAAACTAAATAAAGAAAAACTGAGACATGTAAGAATCAATAAGGAAGTAATAAGGATTTATATAAAAAGGCTGAAAAAAAAGGTGGAGACTATTAAAAAAAAATGATCAGCACTAGAAATTAATCCTAATATTTCTTGTTGCACTTTTCAATATTTTCCATTTCTTTAAGTCTTTCTAGCACATCATTTTTCATTCTAATTCTGGGCTTTTCTCATTAAATGCCAATGAAGCTTTGCAAACAGGCTTTCGTCTGTTTTAACTGGATGAGAAATACATCTCTCATCTCTCTGAAGTGGTTGCTTACTTTCAGTTCTTTATTCCTTTAGTCTTATGACACTCTCCTTCAAGGACCTTTCTGTATTAGAAGAAACTGAATGACAATTAGTTTAGCATACTTATTGCATTTGTACTGGCTAGATACTCTCCAGATTCCTGAGTAGGAATAATTTTGCTCTCAACAAAAGCAGACCCACCATTTTTGGTGCAACAGGAAGAACATGTTATTTAATAAGTGAAAATTCTTCCCAAGAGATTTTAAAAAACCATGAAAAATTGGCTGAGATGGCAAATTGCTAAAAAATTTTATTGGAAGTTCTGTTTTTTCTCAGCAGTATAATTCCGTGTGACAATTTGAGCATGAATCTGACTATAATGCAAACACTTACAATGATTAAAGTATTTAGATGAAAAGTCTCCCTAATTTAACAGACATTTCTGACATGAAGAGAAGGCATAGAAATCTTCTGCACCCAGTATTTAATGGAAAAAAAAAAAAAAAGAATATATCTCAGAATTTTCATTTCCTGGTCACCAGACTATTTAACTGTTAACATTTTCAATGTCTACTTGGATAAATTAAAGCCAAATTTTATGTTACAGTTCTAAAAACAGATCTTATACTTTCTGCTACTGTAAAACAATATAAAATGCAATTTACTGTGTTCCCTGTTTACTGATTCTGATTATATATTAGAT
This sequence comes from Phoebastria nigripes, assembly GCA_035582835.1. Lineage (NCBI taxonomy): Eukaryota > Metazoa > Chordata > Aves > Procellariiformes > Diomedeidae > Phoebastria > Phoebastria nigripes. Next base: position 1,356,695 of record JAYKAV010001665.1, read on the forward strand.
CTGTACACAGAAACAAACAGCAGTCAGATAAAATCAATGCAGCAACAAGATTCCCTTTTAACTGAAAAGCATCTCAACTCTCTTTTGCCATGCAAACAAACATTGAGTGGTACTTTTTCTCAATGTCTATTTATGATGCAAGCCAAAATGAAAAAACCAATGCCCTTCAACAGGGGGAGCATCGCTGTCTCTTCGTAACCACAGTAAATGACCCATTCTTGTTCCTTATCACAGCCATGCCACTCTTGTAAAGCTTAAAAAACACATTCCCAGGAATGTCAGTCACAAGAGGAAACCTCTTTAATGATCCTTCACTAGGAAAGAGGTTATAAAGCTTTTAAACAGTTCTTATGTTCTACTCACAGATTCAGAAAATCTCCGAGGATATTGACTGGTTTGTTTTATCAGAAAGTAAAAAGTAAAAAGTATATAAATATGAAAAACACTGATACCACCAAAATTCACTGGAAATGTTACATCTATTTTTTTTAATCTGTGATTTCTTTGAGTTTTATCATACATTTAATCCTTATTTCTTATAAAAAAATAATTTTACCTAGATCAATTAAAAGGACTCGCAAGATATTTGAGACTATGAGAAGGGCAGAAATAAAGTTGTTCGGGATATTTCATTCTAAACAAATTTGTCCAAAAAAATCTTGTATTTGGGGCTTAACAGAAGCTACAGAACATACACATTTGCCACTGATTGTAATTATGTTCTGTTGTACATCTTGCTGATCTTGACTACATTTGTAAATGAATGGTGTAAACCAATCCATTTATCTCTACACTTATTAACTACTTAAGACTGTTCAGAAAACTTCTGAAAGTGTTGCTAAGATTAAAAATAGAACCATTTCATATAATTTTCAGCGTCAGTATGGAGTGTAGAAACACTGAATGAAGGGTTAATTTGCACTAGTAGAGAGTGCCAAATAAGAGATGACACTTAGGCTATGAGACCATCTTCAGGCTGTGGAAAAAAAAAGAATATATTTTCTCATAGCCCTAACAAGAGCTTACAGCTGAAATGTCTTCTTCAATCTTATTGTTYACTTATAATCTGCATTTATGATCCTCTTTGCTTTTATTTTGCAGCTAATATCCTCCTGCAGGACACTGTTTGTCTCCAGATGTTGATCAGTATACACACTTTTTGCTAGATGTCTTCTGGATCTAAAGCCTTTTTCATACAGGGACTTGGTAATCATAACCTTTCGTATATTCGCTGTTAGTGTAAGCCTACTCCTTGCAGGGACAAGAAGTGATGACACTCACTGGAGTTAGATGTCATGCAAGCACATGCTATGGAATTTTTTTGTACGAGATTTTGCAAATGTACTTTATTGTAGCATTCTGGCTGGCAAGTAAAATGGAAAATCTATAGTTCATTCCACTCCCTTTCTTAGTGTTGTGTAAGTACATTCTAAAGCAGACTCAATTTAATGTTTTATGAAATTGGATTTTGACTGCTGTAATTTCAGATACTTAATTGCAATTACAAGCTCTGTTTTTAAAGAAACTGTAATTTGGTAGAGTCAAATGGTCCAAAAGGCTTCCTCCTGAAGAAAACAGTAAATACAATATTGCCCAGAAATATTTACTTAATAATGTCTTAGATGTCGCTGCTGTTTACCACAGAAGATAATAATCAGGCATGGAAGTATTAGAAGTATTCAATAAATTCCTCATAAGAAAAGTGGCATTTTGTTTAGTTTTCTGTTGTCATCTACTCTTCCATGACTAAGGAAGGAGGTTTCAATAGTCAACAGTTCTATAGCTGACATCGAAATAACCCAGGAAACTGCTAGTTTGAACCTCTTCAACAGAGGAAGAAGTTGATGAACTGTGTTTTAACCCAAGAAAATATTCCATGCTAAACATGGCTATTCAGTGCCTTTTTTGATGATTCATGAGTTATTGCTATGGATTGATGCATAGCTAATCCCCCTCCCAAGTGGAGTGTCTTTATAACACATTAATCCTTAATCAGCTCAACACAGTGATGATAGGGCAGACTGTGAAAATGCTTCAGCTGGTGTACAGTAGAGTAACAGAGTTCAAGAAATTTCTTCCACCTGTATTGGTAAAGGCTTACAATTTTTGCCAACGCAGTAAATTCAGTTAGAGATTTAAAGGCATTTCTGTATCAGCAAAAGCCACGATGTATAAGTTATATCAGTAATATCTGTATAGGGACAGGTGAATCCTAACCCTGAAAAAAAGGTTGGTTTTTAGTGATTAAAGGGCAGTTTATTTCAGGATACAGGTATAAGCATTCCCATATTACTAATGCACAGCTCTATCTGTTAGCAGATGCTGTGAGCATAACACCCAGGAAACCTTTTCTAACTTAGCCCTTTGTGAAACAGCCTAGAAGAAAAGATGAAAGAAATAAGAGGAAATTATATTGCCCTCTTTCTGAATCAAGTTTAGAGAGTCAGATGAATACCCTGAAAGATCATACAAAAAGTTTTTACTTTTTTTTTTTTTTCTCCTTCCAGAACTCCTGGACTCAAACACTCTTCCTCTACCAGAGGAAGTGCTACCTCTTGATCATTAAATCGCTGGCCAAGGGTTTTTTTTCCCTTTTTTGAAAAAGCCTCCATTTTTCAACCAAATGTCATCCTGTATTTACCTTGTCTAATATCTCCAGATGTTTGCTTCAGTCCTTTAGCATTCCATGAAATTTAGAATAATCTGTGAATGTTACCACAGTGGTATTATGTTTAGTCTCTTTCCTAGACAATTTCTACAAACATTAAATAGGAAAGACATTTTCATAGATCTGTGTGTTCATACTGAAATAGTTCACTGTTTATACTACATTTTCCTCCAATTTTTTTACTAAGTCTAAATTTTTAACAAAATCCTAATGTTGTGAATATGCTACCCTCCTGCTTCGTAAGTGCAGAAGGTACATAGAATCCTTTTGTTTGTCTGTAATATTCCTTATGTAATCTGCGCTAAAGAAATCACATTTACGATTACATAAAGCTAAATCATAATTTTAATAATATTTAATAACAGCAAAAAGCTGGTAAATTTATGGAGGCAGGCAATATCAGCAGGTTCAAAAGAGGATTAGACAAACTCATGGACAGCAAGTCTGTAACCAGATACTAAAAGAACTGGGCAGGAATGAACCCTCCAGCATCTCTAATCCAAAAATTCTGGATGCTGGAGGAGAACAAGGGAAAACAGTTGCATGGTCTCCCTAAAGAGCATCTCATTTTCCCAGTGGCAAGACAGAATACTGGGCTTGATGGACCATTAGTCTGAGCCAATAGGGCACTACTTATGTTCTAATGGAAAGCCTAATTTATCTTTTCTAAAAGCCAATTAGACACCATAAAAGACAGATATTATTATCAAGTTAGGACAATCTGTAAATGGAGATTCAAAGTTAGTAGCAGTTGGAGAAATGTAACTCATGTTAATTGAATGCTAATTATATATGCAATTATTTTGGATTATACTGAGCAGTGAGACAGTGTGTTAGAAGTTAGTGTTCAATGGAAGTCGATCATTTGAAAATTTGAACAAAGTAAAATGATTGGATTCTCCTATATCATTTTACATATATTTTTCTTTAGTTTTTCATGTCACATGATTCAAGCTCCTGTACAAAACTTCCCTCCCATAATCTGTATTTCAAGGACAATTAAAATGTACATGCAGAGGTGGAGAACTGGTCCCTTTTTACCTAGTAAGGTTGCAATGCAGAAAACACTAATGATGTGGGAAATTCCTGAGGCATATGGGAAGATGGGATAGAAGTCATCCTACTTCAGGTACCATTTTAGAGAACTATCTGAAATACATCCTAAAGTTCCCAACTCATCGTTCAGAAAAGTGGAGTAAGATCTGTGAAACAAAAAGGTCAAAATTCTGTAATTTCTATGGTTGTGCAAACACAGCTCCATCAAGGGCCAGATAAAAGTGCAAAGCACTAGAAGCCTTAGAATAGCAACTTAGATCCTGGAATAGCAGGGAAACACAATTTGAATTCCATGATATGAATCTAAGGTAGCAAATTTCTGAAAATCACCTACAAAAAGTAAAATACTGATTTATGCAGTAAATAATGAAACCCTACAATCCATGCACTGCAAGTGAGAGAAAAAAGGGAAAAAAACGCAAAAGGAGTGAAGGAAGGAAAAAAAAATTACATTTGCTATTAGGAAATTCTTCRTATTTCTACTGTTCACAGCTTTGCTTTTCTAATCTGTATCATTTCATTGAAGTTGGTTTAAAGGACAATATTTTCTCACCTTTGTCTTGACTAAATTTGTATGCCTGACAATTTGAATGGGATTTCACCTGCGAAAATATTATCTTTTACACATCTTATTGCTATTTACACTAATTTTTTTCTTAATTTAAAATGGAAAAATATCAGGTCAATCTGTMACACAGATATCCTGGAATTAATGTTGCATCTGCCAATTTAGCAACTTTTTCATAAGTTTCATTGATCTGTCTTTGTGTCTGTGGAAAAAAGAAAAGATGTAAAGGCTTTATTAAAAAAAAAAAAATCCTTAGATCATAGAATATGGCATTATCATAACAGCAAAAAAATAGTTACTGAAGGGTTTAATGTTACAGAGGAGGCCAGAGAATGCAAACAAGAAATAGGTATTTCAGAGAGGTATTAATGCTAAACATTTCAGACAACATTTTCAAACAGTTGCTTCCTCATTTCTGCTTCACCAATAAAGCAATGGTAGAAGCAATGAATCCAGGTACTATAGTTTCAAGAATCAAGTTGTCTAATTGGTCAGTGGAAAACCTACATAATAAGCAGCTAAAAATGAATGCAGTTACTGTTTTCTCTCCTAGCACCCATCATCTTAGACTTGGACCAAGGGAGACTTAAGGGGAGGTAATTTACCTGGTACAGCCCTGGTCCAGCAGAAAAAAAATGCAGTGACAGCAACACATGCTCTGTTCCCAATAGCAGCTGTTTAAGTAAGTGCCAACATCAGGCAAGAGGGTCAGAAAAAGAGGAGAGAAAAATTACTCTAGTATTTCCAATTATTTCCAAAGTCTATCTTACTAGCTGAATCTGCATACATAGAAACAAAGCTCAGGCAGAAACAAATCAGTAAATGACACTCTAAAGAATTAAAGTAGGGTGAATTTACCATTTTTTGTTGCTACCGTGCCAACTGAACCATTCAGCTACTCTGCCCAGGACTGATGTCCTCTAATGAGATTGCCATTCAAGTCATTCTTTTTGGTTTTTTTAAGCACTGGAATTATACTGGCAGTCACATAAACCTTTGGATTTTACCAGGCTCTGAAAGATTTGTTAAAAACTAACATTAGCGGATAAGAACCAATCAGCTGGGTCCTTTAACTTACAGCTCTTTTAACACACTTAGAATAAATTACCAGGTAAGCCTTCTATTTAATCCACACTATTGTGTGGGTTCTACCTATCCATCTATCTAATTCCATACTATCTGTTCTAAAATATAGAACACCTATGCCTATTCTAAATAAGTATTCTAGTTTGCATCTAACAATAGATCCATACCTGATTTAGTTTAAATTTGCTCCTGGTATATTTTAAAGCTTTTGTATTGTCCAATACCTTGCAATGGAGTCAGCTATTAGTTAAGTTCGAAATCTCTCCTTCATCAGAGCCACCAGTTTGCAATTTGTACAGAGGAAACATCTTTTCATGCAGTTCAGTGGCACATCAGTGAGGACTATAACAGCTTGTGATTCTCAGTCCATTTTTACTGAGCAGTAGAAATAGAGCAAAGTAGGTCAGCATCATCCCCCCATAAGGTTCATCAGTAAGTTCCCTAAGTGAAAGCTCAAACGCTAGATCAAAGCCACACCTAGACCAGCACACTGGATCCCTCTAGGATGTGCTTCCTTACAAAAAACTCTTGTTAGGTTAAGGAGCTTAAAGCCTGCACAAATAAAACGGTAACATTTCCTTGTTGTTGTACTTTACAGCTCCTTGAAACATGCTGTTATTTTCTCCAAAGACTGTAATTGAAAGTTATAAGTTATAAAAACTGATTTATTCTTGCTGAAGGACTATTTAAAATGATCTGAACTAACTGAAATTTAAAGTTTAAAAACCACATCAATAGTTCTATCCTCAACATTTATTTAAAAGAGGTTTCGAACAGAGCAATGTGATATAATTTAAAAACAAATTCAACAGTTGTTTTTACTCCCTCAGAGAGCAGTTATTGCCTGTCACATAATTAAGTGAATATGCCAGTGACAGAATACACAAAGCAGCAGGGAGCACAGGAAAATACTGAAGCTTCTTGTAGTCCATGAGCCTTTTGGCTCACCATAGTGAGAAAAACCTGTCTAATATATTAGAAAGAGAGAATTAAAAGACATGATCAGAAAAACAAAAAATTGCCAAGGAAACACTCTTATCAGTATATTTCATACTGGGTGTGAATCAATCCAGATGACGCTCAGCAAATTTTATGACACGTTACAAAACATACTGTAACACTTTATCTCACGTAAACATTTATTGAAAATTAATAAAAGTCAGCTAAAAATAATAATATACCTTGAATAGCTATGTTGAATGAATGAAAGATGTTCATGTAGCTTCAATCCACACTGAAGGCTGTGGTATCAAGAATTCATCTACTCTATTCGAATCAGCCTAATGTGTATGTACAACTGTAGACATCTTTGACGTTTTTTTGTCTTCAATTATGAGACCCTCTACAATACATAAAAGGAAATAGGAGGTTCTTTCTCATCTCTAGACAGGAACAAAGTGAATAGCAAGTTTTGGATTGTTGAATTTTGCTTCTGAAACAAATGTCCTTGTAAGTTATCATTCTAAATATCCGGATTCCTCAAAACAAGAGGAGATGCTTAACATTGCAACTACAAAGCCAGAAGTCTTCCCCATGAGATACAGAACGGGCTTTAGCACACTGTATTTTGGACACCATAGCAGCCAGTAATGCTTCCAAAAATATTTACTAGCCTGTCTCATCTTCCCTGTCACTGATCTGGTGACACAGTATTCTCTTCTTAAGCAATGCCATCAGAGATCATTGTCCATGCTCAGAATAAAACTGCAAATATGTTAGACTGAAACATGTTAGCCAAAAMCATTTTCCTCTATAATTTTTTGAAAACACCTTATAAAACAAAATTCTTCTTGAAAAAAAAGGACCTTTTCACAGATTTAGGTATTGTTTCATTAAGTTTCAATAGATATTTAACATTCAATCTACTCACATAATAATATTGTTCAGCATTTCTTTTCTCTTTTATTCATACATGATAAAGGCAGGGGAGTTGATCCTCAGGGAAGTATTACCTTCCTTCAAAACTTTCTACGGTCTGTGTGGTAAGAGGCTGCTTGCCTTAAACACAGAGTGTGGACATATATATCACATTACTGGTCTGTACTCAGTCTATGAAAATTGTGAAAGATATACCAAGCAGTCCAGATTTCACATTGGTAGACTCCTGGAAGAAATGCTTCTCTGAACACCAAGTGATCTCTAACCAAGATTCATGAGCACTATGGAAAACAGTTCCTGAAAGGAACAAAAAGAGAAGAAAAAAAAGAAAAAAAAAAAAGAAAAAAAAAAAAGATTTTAAAGTAACATCAAATCAAT
>JAYKAV010001665.1:1364342-1377186 GCA_035582835.1 Phoebastria nigripes
AAAAAAAAAAAAGATTTAAAGTAACATCAAATCAATTTATCATGATAACTGACATCCAAGTTAGAATGATAGCACTGCTATGTTGGCACTGCCTGTTCCCTTCCTTTCTGGCCATTTCATTTATTTAAATTCCTTAAGCCCAGCACAAGTTTCTTCCTATAGTGGAGGACACTATTTGAACAAGTGGTCTACCCAGTAGAGTCAATCAATAAAACTGCCAGAGCTGCTGGCAGCCCCCCAACTGCAGGCTGAGTAAGACAAGGGAACAACTGTGTCCACGTGCATCTATAGGAGCCGTGGAGGAGATCGGTACAGGCGAGAGCTAGCTGCAGGTTTTTCTCACTGTATTCCACTTCAGGGGGACTTCACAGCGGGTATTTCTTCCACAGTGATTTTGCTATGGCATTATTTATTCCCATATTCTGTAAATAAATTTATTGATTTTTTTTTTAATCTATTGTTGAAAATTCTGAAGAAGTTTCATGAAAAATGCCTTTATAAGCTTAGACTAAAATGGCAGAAGCTAAAAATGAAACCCCAGCATAACAGTTAGCGTGTGAGCAAAGTTAATAACACACTAACCGCTTCTCAAGAACCGAAGCAATTCTTCATGGTCTTGCCAGGGGAGATAAGCACAGTCATAGAATACTAAACTCTGACACCAATCTAATTGGGCCACCAAAGTCATTGATACTCTCTGTGTGTGGCTATGTCCTACTGTTGAGGTATCTAGAAACAAGAATATATTTTGAAGAAACATACAGTTTATGACAGAAATTAAGGTGTGTTTCCTCACAGGTGAGCTGCTGTTATATCACCTGTGGTGAATTCCACCATTCAGAATCCAGAACTGACGAGCAAATTTTGGTCCTGTGACTCTTATTGCTGCAATGCTCCACACATGAGAACATTTTTCTGGAAGCTTCTGATTACCATGGAATTTTTCTTAGGGATTTTTTTGTACCATTGATTAAAGATAATAATGAAAAGAAAACTATGGCTACTAATTGTGGAAGTTGTAAGGGAATATATTGAGATGATTATCGACTTAATGAAGCTGGCATTGAAATACATTTTCCTGATCTGCTTACTCTGTGTACTGTGTCTTCTAACTGGATAATATGCTGTGTTTTTACTCAGCCTCAGTAAATAAGAGACTGATCTCTCTTGTTTGCAAATGACAGCAAACACAGTTCCAGGAAAAATAATAAAACAAACAAGTGCAACACGCAACGCAAGTATCAACCGTTTCAGTCTCAGTGAAAATAAGCTTTATAGAGAAATGCTTGTTTCAACATACTTAAACTTGATGCCAATTTGTAATTACAAATCTAATTCTGAACTATTTACTAATTAAAAATAATATGGGGTGCAAATTTCATATGAATGTCTTTTTTCAAGTGCAAATCGACACAGATTGATTTACAAAGCTAAGTTATGTGCACCGTCTGAGGAGGAAAAACTAAAACGATCAGTTAAAACAGTCCACCCTTCYTCTAATTTCAGTAAAAGTTACTATCCCTGAACAAGTTTTTCGATGCATTTTTTCTTGTTCTGTCTTTATTTACTATGTGTATTGAGAATAACCTTTTTCCATTGAATGAGCATAGATGGAAAACTGGTTTTGACTTCCTACCACCAATCTGCAATAACTATTCAAAACTTTGCCTGTGAACATCCACTCTTTTACTTCATGTGTATATTCCAGCTTCACTTCTCATCTTCTTAATATAAATCTTCCTTTCCAGGCTCTGGAAATTTTGCAGCATACATCTTAAACCATTTTTGATCTCTTGATGGATATAAGCACACCCTTGCAAGAAAAAACAGTGAAGGGCCAGAGCCCTAGGTCTAGACTACTATTTGAAGGTTCTTAGTGTGAAGATTAAGTGTGAATATAAAGCATTTAAAGGTGCTTCCTAGAGTTCATCAGAAAGCCACAATCATCTTATGCGGACATAGCCAGGCTGATACTTCAATTTGTGCCACAATGAGCAAACTAACCAGGACTAAATGGTTTTTAAACATACTAAATGTAGCATATGTTACTCTTCTGGGACAAATGATCTGTCAGTAACAAATACAGATGATTAAAAAAACTAGTGTTGTTGTTAATTTGTACAGASTATACAGAAGAAATTAACTCCTGAGTTCCACAGGTGATCCGTCTGTAGCAGTTCTTGACATAACTTTAAAATTAGTTATGTTCTAAATGCGTACACATATTAACTAATTCATCTCACAAAACGTGAAGTAGATTTGTAAGTATTAGCATATGCCCTGGAGCATGAGATTTCATTACCTTTACCTTTCATAAAGGTAAGTGTTAACAGTAACATAGAAAGATCCAAGGGAAAAAGACGTGGTTACCTGCACCTAGAGCATTTGATTTGAAAATCTTCCAGGAGTTGCAATATTCCAAAGCTTGAGTGCAAACACACAAATAAACATTTATGTAAATCTACAGAACATATCAGTGATACAACTAACAGTAAAAAAAACCCAAACAAAACCAAAAACCAAACCCCAGACGTTTCCCTTATGTCTTTCAGGATTCAAATACTGTGCTCACTAAAGCTTTTCTAACGCCATTGCAAATGGCTGCAAATTCTGTTCCAATTGCCAGGAAGATAACTAAGATGCACAAAGTACAAGAGACGGTACAGTTGTCTTTCCATATTCTAAAAATATTAGGACATTTTCCTTGTCATTCACTGGATTTCTTCTGTTTCTGTATCCTGTACAGTTTGACCAATTATATTTGATAATTCTATATTAGTATAGGCAAATAGATACCTGTAATGGCATTTTTTGTCCTTATTTAAGGCACCTAATATTATCTTCTCTATTAATGACACTACCTAATGGGCAGATGTCTACATTATAAATAAAGGAAAATAAAGCAGAGATTTCAAGTGATATAGTTCACTCCTGCTCAGTATTCTGCATAGGATAATAGTTTTTTCATTACAACATTTAGTTAGAAATGTTACCTAGAAAACACAGATACATGGTTCCAGTCTCTCAAATCTTTGACCACTGTACACAGAAGTCATTACAGAAATAAAACTTCTTAATGTAGAAGCAGTGGCCTGAATTTTATGAAAGTATAAATCTAATTTAAGTTTTAAGCAGTTGATAATATTTGTAGCACAATTATTTTCATCTTGGAACCTTGAAGGGAAGTTGAGAGATTTGTAAAAATGTAAAAGACCCTCTAAATTTATTATGTACCATTAAGAGTACAGTCAAGTGATTGTATCATAAATGCCTTTAAAATCCAACTGTGTTGCTTTTCTTTACTGTTTAGCTTTTCAAAGCTTTTTCAAAGAACTGTTGCATATAGGAATGAGGTTTCCTTGCAAAAACTGTTTATTCAATTAAACAATGCTTAACTAAAATATGCTTTTTAAATCTTCAAACAGAGACCAGATCCTATAAATATTTATGCAAATAAATGCAGTAAGCTTATCACATGCTTAAAGAGAAGTACCCGGTTTAGCACTGTTCCATTAAAACATTATGCAGGGACTATGCTTGTAGTAAGCAAAATGATTCAGGGACTCATTAAGTGCCCAAGTCTCCCAAGAATACCACAAAAATTTCCCTGAGAATCTGAGTTTTCACAATAATTAAAAAAGGAAATGAACTTATACTACACCCTTATTAATTTTGCTTTTGTATCAACAAAGGAGTGGATGAAGGAGAACTACATGGTGCTACATTAGAACTTTCAAAAACTCTAATAAACTGGTATTAAGAAAATAGCATTGTCATAGAACAAGATGCAAAATAATGAGATGGATTAGAATTTTGACTGAGGTAAAAATAAACATTACATACAAACGGTCAATTCAGAGTTTGGCAGAGTTAATTCTGGACAATCCTGATGTTTCTATAATTGGCTGATGTTGAATGATTAAATTGGGATATGGCAAAATTGCAAAGCACAAAGCAGTATTTATCTACTCACGACAATTGAACAAGGAAGGTTGAAAGGACAAACAAGCGTTAACTGATGAAAAACACTATGGGGTTTCGGAAAGAATAACATAAGCCATTCACATACCAAAATGGCTTAGAACAATTCTGATATAAATTAGTAGGCAACTAAATCTTCTCTTCTGGTTTGTTCTGTTTTGAGCTATTCTAGAAATGTTTCCATTTCTATTCTCTGTAGTTATATTGCCACTGATTCTTCTCACTACATGCACTTAAGTTAAAATGCCACTGATACCACAGAACTGAGACTGACTCAGAAGACCTAGGTTCTTCACTTACCCAGGACTGCGAAGGAGCACCTTGTTGCTATTGTGTGTCACAACAAGGGTTGGGGAGGCAATACTTTACTGCTCTAAAGATTGCTATTTCCCCACCTGAACATACACTCCAGCCTCTGCATACCTCTGCCCTGCATACCTTCCCCTCCACTTTGTGGCTAGCGTAGCACAGGGTAAAATAATCTATGATAGTTAAAAGATTAAAGTACAAAGAGCTTCTTAAGTGTGACTATATTAAAGGAGTAGGGAACTGTTGGAACAGAAAGTAAATGTCAAAGTGAGAGGGTGCACCTTCAAAGCTCACCCAATGCACTATACTTAAAAAGTAAATTTAAAAAACTTATTAAAATACCAGATTTTATATTAGCATTTATAAAGCACAAGTTCAGAGTCATTTTCATAATTCTGGTAAATCCCTTTTGCAGTTTAATAAAAGAAGATATTCAACATTCGCATGTGAGTAAAGACTCAATGGACTTTTTTTTTTAAGGTCCGCATGTGAGTAAAAAATGCAACCCTTTGGAAAGTACTTTGATGTTATACAAAGGAAGGTTTTATTATTATGTTATTTCAGAGGCATAAATGAAGTATTAGGGGGAAAAAAAATTAAACTATTAGCAAATCATCTGGCATCTAGCTGGGTAGCTTAGACCTGTTGTCGTAGTGTTTGACCATTTTACATCATGCATATGCTCTTATATTACTCAAGTTATATATAAAACAAAGTGCAGCAAGTACAATGTGTCATCTTTGCTTTTGGTGTAAAACAATCTGTCTGTGCTATCTAATACAAACCTATCAAAAGAACAAAAAAGCACTGTATTTGATGAACTTGCATATTTTACTACAGAAATTATTAAAATTCACACCTACCAGTAACAGAATGTATTAGAACAGATTAAGTGAATATCCCATTGGGTGCAGCAGGCTTCAGAGTAGATGACAGCAGTCTCAGAGACCCCATAATTCATTACTATATCCCAGCAAGAAAGAATGAACTCTAAAAGGTGTTCCTCAATCAGAAATTTTCCTACCAATGAAATAATTTTGCTTAAATAATTAAAAACGTCAGGAATGACGTTCAGATTCTTTACTCATCCATTATTACTTCTATAGGCTTCATGAGAGAAAGCAAGGTGTATTTTACACACTAATTTTTCCATTTCATGCTTGGTATTAATTCCATTCTGGAATTGTTTCCTGAATAAAAGTGGCTTCCCAAAGAGACAAGAGTATGACAAATGAAATTTTACCTTTATGAATCTTGATTAGTGAACCTTCAGCACCATAAACTTTTTTATTTAGTGAAATTAACACTGACAGCTATGGATTAGAAGCTATCAGGCATTAAAATATTAAACCGCCACTTCTCTTTATTTCATTGAAAGAAGAAGATTTTGCTAACTCCCTGTTTTTGTTGAATTATCAGTGACATATTAGCTTATTTCTTGTACTGGAATTTTTAAATCATCAACATACAATAAAGGCCTATTTGCAAGATCTCCTCAAGGTATTTTCACTTCTGCTGCTAAAAGGTTTCTTAAATTAATTTACTCTTTAGATAATGCTGTTGAAACCATAGTTGGGTCCAGTTAATACCAGATCTAGGACCCAGCAAAGCGGTTGCACAATATTCTCTGCTCACGCTCTCTTGCTATGCACCCTTAGCCATTACTTATCAGGTATTTATCATCCCCCTCATTGCAGCATGTTTTTAACTACATGTATGTATGTAGACAAATCCATCTCTTTGAAAATATAGCTTGATTTGTTCATAATTATACTAAATGTGAATAAATTATTGATAAACAAGCTGACACAAAGATGTGAGGGCAGATATTTAGTTTAGAAAGTGGGTTTTGTGGTAAATATTGCAACAGTGAATTACATGATCTAAGATCAGTTCCTGTGAAAGCACAGACTACATACAGAAGCAAGAACTGAGAATTTTCAAGGCACTTCCACTAACCTCTGCACACTTTAGATTTGGGAAAGAAAGAGTTTGTGATGAGGGATACAATCAAAGACCTAAAGACTAGCCCGACTTGCAGCAGAATTAGCACTGGAGTACTTTTATTTTGGGATCATCCAACAAATCAAGGAACTGTGTCATTTTACTGAAGGACAGTTAATTTATCTAAGCTTGACCAAGTAAGATCCAGTGTATTAGTAGCTGACAAACAGGGCTAGGGAATGTTTTTGCTAGCTTCTACAGTAGCTTTATGAGATGCTTCATGTTAGTGGAAACTCTTTAGAGATAATTTGAGAGCCTGAGGAAATCAGCATTTCTCCCGTTGTACCTCAGCACTAGATGGAGCCTCTAACAATTTCCCCTCTCCTCCTATTTAGCAAGACAAATCATCCTCGGTTTTGTTCCAGCATGTTTATTAGCACATATGATCTATTTTGCCCCAAAATAATTCCTTGTAAGTCAACTTCCAGCTGTGATGACAAAAATAGTATTAGAAGATGGGAAAAGATGATAGGGTTGGTTGTTTGGCATAAGGTCTTGTAATAGAACAGCTTTTCAAGATTCGAGATTTGTCTTAAATGGCTGCCTCGCTTCTGAACCAACATAATGACAAGCTATAGAAATAATGGTTTTCATTCTAAAACAGTTGGAAGAAAAGAAAAAAATCTGGCTAGATATGCATATTAATACTACATTCAATTAGTTGCTCAATTATTCTCTTTGATACTCAAGTACTCCATACAAATCTACAGCAAAACAGCATACTTAAATCCACACTACTACTACTACTTACTAATTTGGTAAATGGGGTTTATAAATGGTGGTGTTTATATGACTACCATTTTTCTTGGATTTGCCTCCTTTTCTTCCTCTCAGACAGCTGTCTGCTGATGTATGGTCAGTGCAGACTCTATCCAGATTTCTGCTTCTCTTCCAGAAGCAAAGGTAATGCTTTCATTATGCAGGGAGCACCAGGGAGCAGGATGGGCACATCTGGCCACACTCACCGACGACAGGACAGCAGATGGGGCCAGCAGCAGAGGAAGGGGACAGGGAGCAGCAGCGATGTCTGGACAGGAGTTGAGCAGCAAGTACTGGACCCCTGAGTTAGGGGGTCCTGTGGAGAAAGTGACAGAGAGGGTTGGGAAACTTTGGTAGAAGATTTGGGCAAAGAAGAGGAAAAAGTTTGGGGGAYATCAGGCAACAGCTTTGATGGGAGATATTAATGACAGTACCTGGAAAGGTAACAAGGTGTTTTAAGTGGAGAGGTGAGGAGAAGGGGGATACGTCTGAGCTGGGAACAGCCTGAGAACCTGGCTGTGGATGACAGGGATAGTTGGGAGGCAGGAATTACAGACAGAGAAGTTCCATGGAGCTCTGAAATAGCAAGAATTAGGAGAATCTGAGCTCTGGAGCAGGAAGATAGGCTGCACACTTGGGAAAGTGGTTGTTCTGGGGCAAAAGGTATGGAGGAAATAAGACTCTGGAGAGCAGAAACTCTGGGATAAAATTACCAAGGGACAATACTGTACCTGACACCCTTAAAAGTGGGAGCCTCCACCTAACTTTTCCTCCCCCAAGGCAGGACATTTTTCCATTCTTTTTTCTCACAGTCCTAGTTAAAAGAATAGTAAGGACACTTGATGGAAACATCCAATATTGACTGCATATGTTGGAGATTATTGACATTTTCTCTATCCTTGATCATAACATTTCTGCTAAGTTGTGAAAAATATGAATAAAAATATAAATAAATGAAAATGAAATGTACATAGAATTTTAAAAGTGTATTATGAGGTTGTTGCTGCAATATCTGTTGGGTAAACAGAAAATGCAGCTGTCTAACAACAGCCATTGAAATTTAAAAGTATCCCAATAAACTCTGCTTCTTGTTGCTGCTAAGGCCTGTTTCAGTTACCATGGAAACAGATGATGGATTGCCAAAAATGAGATTTGATGTTTTAAAATAATCAGTGATTTGAACTAGTGATTATTATGAAAGTATTGCACTCTTCTTCCAGTGAAGAGGTATTATGCTGGGAGTAGGAAAGGAACACATGGCAGCTGGCAGACAGCAACAGAGTTGTTAAAATTCTTGCAAATGGTATTGGCTGCTGAATGACAACAGCAAATGCAGTTTCTTGAAAAATCATTGAGCAAAATCTAGCAAAACTCTATTTTAAAAAGTGAATAGCCTTTGAGGTTTTGGAGAAAAATACATAAAATGTTGTTGTACAGATCTTCAATGCTTTCAAGTGCTTTTCCTAAATAAGGTCTCCTTTATACCTCTATTTTGAGAATTCAAGTAGCAGGGAACATACAAGCTAGAAATTGCTAGATATTTTTTCTCCTGCTTTTTGAGCTATGAATTTATTTGTCAATTACACATTAGGTTCCAATCCTACAAATAAGCCACTACAAACAAAGACAAAATGTTGGCAACGTTCAGTTTTCCAGTGACCGGAGGGTAGGTCCAGAGGGGACATATGTCTGGGAGGGATCAGTGGCAATATGGGGCGTTGTGGTGGGAGTTTGGATTGAGAGGGTCAGTAAGATTTTGGGGGAAGAAATTACAGAAGAGTGAGGCAGCTCATGGAACAGGCATGGGGGCTTCTCTGATCTTTTGGGGAGGCTGGCTTTTGTTCCTACAGGGCTTCACAATAAGATGGTGACACAAGCATGGGCCACGCTCTCAGGACATTGGCACTCCTACCATGTGAGTGAAAGCTGAAGACCGCCACTCCCAGAACACAGTCTTCCCAACTCCTCCTCATCCACCCTCTCCTTCTCCTAGACCTTGCGACCATTTCCCCGAGCCATGCCGTCTTCAAGTTCCTCTCTGTCTTTTCTTTCCTCCATCAGGATTGAACAACACAATCCATCTCTCTCCCAGTACCCACAGACTCCACACATGCACCTGTCTTGACCCAACTATGGTTTTCTTCATTTCTGTGCATGTATCAGTCGGGTGGAAGGGGAGGAGAGGCATAGACTTCCCCCAGCATTTCCCTTTCTTATCCTTTCCCCTTGCCACTGCTATGATGAAAAGTAGGCTGATCTATTCTACTCTTTCCCCACTCTAGTGACAGGAGTTTAGAGGGAAAAGCAAAGAAAATAAAGCTGAGCAAGCAAGTGATGACTGTGGTCACCCCAATAAACAGATGCCTTGTTTGTCTATGTCTAGAATTGGTCCTGACATGTAAAACAACGGATTTGTGTAATATATAAAAATAGCCACAGGCATATATTAAGAAATAAAAGGTAGTGCTAACATGCAGCAGACAAATAGATTTCGTATGAATATTGGCAGAGTTTGACTGTCTTTTCTCACTTCTAATTGCAAGATGCCTTTACAAAGTTTCACCAGAGCCAAAAATTACCCCTCTCATACAGATCAGATAGACCCATGAAACCTCAGACAGGGCATTTACAATTTATTTAAATTCATTTGGAATCTGTTAGATGAAGGCCAAACACAAAACAGCTAAAGATTCCACTCACAACTAAGGATCAGAGATAAGCCATAGGCAGGCTGCCAGCTTCTTCCTTTCTCTGCAGCATTAATTAATGTAAGGTCTGCTTCACATTTGCTTCCATGTACCAAATTCTTTAAATTCAAGTGGAATACTGTTAACAAAGTAGACTTGATGCACACCAACCACAAAAGCCACAATACATCCCCAGAATGCAAAATTCTGTGGTTTTTTTTTTTTTTCTTCCTGAATCACACAACAGTTTTCAATATGAAATATGCCAAAATGATAGGCTTTTAAAATTATTCTACATAAATCCATATTATAAAATTACAAACTTATATGTATTAACGCCTTTGTACATCATATAAAAATCCACTAGAATCATGAGGAAAGAYAGCATTTGTTCATTTCCGCATAGAAAGAAAATTAATAATCCTTTGTAGTATACAGCCAGAAGTACTGACAGATACATTTTACTTCAGTCAGTTTTGATTAATAAAAGTTAATTGGTAAACATAAGACATTGCCTTCTGCTGTATTTGATAAGTCACAAGCATTTTGCATCTATTTCCATAAAAATAGAAATACGTGAGGGGTCATAGGAGATAAATTGTTCCCAGGGATTTGTGAACAATTCCCACTTTTTAAGCATAAAGCAATAGGTTTCTTTTGCATATTTGCTCTTAAGAATGACTGCAACACTTTTAAATAGTCTTATCTTGGCTGCATATTAAAATATTTCCGTTTGTAGACAGAGTAGTTCAAAGATGGACAGAAAAATGTTTTTCCACAAAAGCACATTAGTTGTTAAAGGATTATATTCATGATTTGTCCCTAATATCATAATTCTGATTAGGAAACGCAGCAGATGCAAGAACTGAGCCCCAAAGTACAATGACAATGAGTCTTCATATTCACCTACCTCTAAATTGGATATGATTTTTAAAAAATAGTGTAAGTTCACTTTCAAAGAGTAATGCTATTAACACTTTTTTCATAGTCCATATTTTCTCTCTCAAAGTACATTTGTCCCCAGAACGCAACAAACTCATAAATCAATTTCTACTGCAAGCTGTGATAACTAAATCATACTTAGAGCAAAAAGGTTTCCTTCTAGTGACGCTTCCATTCCCTTTGTTTTTACAAATTCCAAATCTATGATTAATAAACGTAGTGGCACATAAAATGATTCTGTTCTTTAAATGTGATCATCTTAGGAAAAGCAATATCCAACAGTCAGATTTTCCTCTTAGACAGTGATCTTTAAAGTTTTATTGAAATTTACAGCTGTTGAAGATTGTGCTGAAAGATACTGTGAGCAGCTGAGGCCCATTAAAACACAATATTAGTTCCAAGCAGCCATTCTTTTTCTATCAAAAAATATGGATTTTACAGTGCTAGCATAATGGCAGCAACTTCCCCTGGCTTACAAAAAAAAAAATTATATTAAAAAACCCTCTGCGGTTTGTGGTCCAAATTTGTAATGAAACATACTGGTCAAATCCCAAAATGTGCCTCGCATCTCATCAGTTGGAGTGTCTCTCTTGGGAGGAATCCACTTCCAGATGAGCCTTGCTAAAAGGCATGTTCTTCGGCAGCAACTTTTTTCTGCTGTCCCTCTTCCACCCTATAATGGGCTGTGTTGCTCCTGCACACCCTGCATTCAGCACGTACTTGGTCCCCAAATATGACTCAGTCTTCCTCTCCCTTCATCTAACCAACACACAAGATTTTACCCTAAAAGTTCAGAGTCTGAATAAATTAATTTTTGAAACATATGTTTAAAACCTATGGCAAACAAATTATGAGCAGAGAGAAAAACAGTGAGGTTGAATCTAGACAAGTCAAACAGCTTTAGAAAATAATCCTGGGATTTGCTTACCCTGAGGTGTTAACGTTTTCCTCTACTGAACACAGCAGACAATAATACTCAAAACAGTCCACTGACAGCATCCAGGACTACTCAAACTGAGTACTTGAAGAGATGATGGGAGATTTCCCTACAGTCTTTTATATGCATATGGGCCTTGGGGATAACAGTAAAATTTTATGTAAGATGAATCCTAGTGCTGCCTGTTCCTTCAAATTGAAATTACTCGATGCAGAAGTTTGTTTAAATAAATGAATAACAGGGTACTAATGAATTTTAGTTTAAGGAAATAATTTAATTCTACAAAATATTCTTCTTTTTCAGGTACTGACTTTAAAATTAATGTGGAGACTGTAAAAGGTACAGATGGATAAAAACAGCTTATAGGTTTTTTGTCACGTCTCTTACTGCTGAGAGGTGTCACTCCATAATGTTAGCAGACTTAAGAGATCTGCAAACTTTTTTTTTTAAAAGTATTGCTCAGCTAATACACTGCAGAGTTGACAGTCTCTGAATTTATTGTTCACTAATGCTAATCACCACAATTTTAATTAAAGTATTATCTGGTGTATGTGAAAAGTAATTATGTGCAACTAACATAAGTTGTATGACAGGCTAGTATTTGTAGAGAAATGCATTGCTGTCACTAGAACTGCTCATATAAAATGAAGTGGTGTTTGTTTTAAAGTGAAAAATGTATACATGGCACATTAAGTGAGCTGGTATCATCAAGGCAAAACCTAATCTAACGATAATATCAGCCCAAAATCTGATGTATTATTCCTAGATATTTTAATTTTTCTCATCTTTTAAAGCCTATTTAGCTACAACTACTTATTTTTGAGACTGTCATTAATATACTTAAGATTTTACCTTAACAAATGGCTAGTAAATCTGCACCAGCTTTGCTTATTTGCAAGGTATTATGAGTGTTCAAAACCACAGCAAGTCATATTTGACAGTTGCTTGTGCCTAACATATTTTCATTCCACAATCTGTCAGCACATTTAGCCTCTATAAGAGTTAGTAATGACCACACACATTCAAATGCATAATGAATTGTTCTTACTGCAAAAAATAGATATTAAACTCATGTATACCTAAAGGCAATGCAATTCATCTTCCCTGTCTAGTGGAAGAAGGCCAACCATATCTGGGCTGCATCAAAAGAAGCGTGGCCAGCAGGTCGAGGGAGGTGATTCTGCCCCTCTACTCCGCTCTGGTGAGACCCCACCTGCAGTACTGC
>JAYKAV010001665.1:1377536-1489394 GCA_035582835.1 Phoebastria nigripes
GAGGTGGTAGATGCCCCATCCCTGGAAACATTCAAGGTCAGGTTGGASGGGGCTCTGAGCAACCTGATCTAGTTGAAGATGTCCCTGCCCATGGCAGGGGGGTTGGACTAGATGACCTTTAAAGGTCCCTTCCAACCCAAACTATTCTATGATTCTATGATTTGTAAAATGTTTTGGTTAATTAACAGTTAACTAAATGACAAAATGTCCACCCAGCTGAAAGGGACACCCCAGAAGTGCCTTTATATGCAAAAAATGAACTTTCCTGTTTTGTGTCAGACATAACTCCACTAGCAAAAGACATGAGCTAATATTCATCTAACTGCAGCTTACTAGGGGATAAAAATAGTTTCACTGTAAGAACATTAATGAAGACAGTAATAATGTCTTCATAGTAGAAGTCTTCATCTTAAAGAAGAAACCAACAATAAATGAATTGATGGCTAGAGTGAACCTTTTCAGTGAAAAAGTCCCTCACTTAGAAAAAGGTAAAAAATCCTCTAAGAGTACTAAGAATTTAATTCCTCAATACCACAACTGAAAGGCAATTGTAGACCTTGACAGTGCTACTGTCCTTTGTGCCTCTCCAAGGTACTGCACATGCCTCGTGTAAAGAAAGTTATATGCGCTCTGCTTTTAAGTCTGATGAAGTACACCCAGGCAAGGCAAGCTGAAGACTTGACATCTCAGAGTAGCAATTTCTTTTTATGCAGTTACCTTTAGAGAGGCTATTGTTTTCTGTAAGATGTGAGGGGAAACAGGTGAAATCATCCCATCAGTCAAGACCCTGGATAATAGTGCAGTTGTAATTCCACATTAGTCTACTGGTGTATTTGGAAAACATTAATCTGTCTAGGTGTAACGTGAAGTCTTTTCTAAAACTTCTTGGGAAATTTTCATGTAAGGTAATAATAAAAAACATCCCAAACCCTAATTCCTCTCCTTGCTTATTTTCTCTTGCTGTTGATCTTYTGGTCTTCTCTGATTCTCCACTTCATAATTTTCTAGCATGTACACAGCTTCCTCCTGATGATCTAGAAACACCCCTTTAAAATATCAAGCTGAGGCTTTGGTGACAGATAATGCACAAATGCCAAAATGAATATACATACACACTGTACTAAGCGGGGGGGAGAAAATTTTAGGACTTAAATTTTTAAATACACATCATTATGTCACACTAGCTCTGCTGCAGATTTGTTAGTTGCCTTAAGTCATAAACTATAACAACAACCCCATGAGTATATGCAGGACATTTGCTTCACATTCATATATTATAGAGGGATTTGTTGACTTTACATGCCCACTCATTTATGAAGAACTTGTCATGCTATTCTTGTTTTTATCCAGGGGCTTTAACAAAATATTATGGCACCAACACCACTAAAATAGGAATTAATACATAGTTATTTGCTGCAAAATTCCACCATGAGTTACACTACCAGTTAAATTAAACAGAATCATAGAATCATAGAATCATTAAGGTTGGAAAAGACCTCTAAGATCATCAAGTCCAAMCATCAACCCAACACCACCATGCCCCACTCAACCATGTCCCTAAGCGCCTCATCTACACGTCTTTTAAATACTTCCAGGGATGGTGACTCCACCACTTCCCTGGGCAGCCTGTTCCAATGCTTAACCACTCTTTCAGTAAAGAAATTTTTCCTAATGTCCAATCTAAACCTCCCCCGGCGCAACTTGAGGCCATTTCCTCTCGTCCTATCGCTAGTTGCTTGGCAGAAGAGACCAACACCCACCTCGCTGCAACCTCCTTTCAGGTAGTTGTAGAGGGCAATAAGGTCTCCCCTSAGCCTCCTCTTCTCCAGACTAAACAGTCCCAGTTCCCTCAGCCGCTCCTCGTAAGACTTGCTCTCCAGACCCTTCACCAGCTTTGTTGCCCTCCTCTGGACACGCTCCAGCACCTCAATGTCCTTCTTGTAGTGAGGGGCCCAAAACTGAACACAGTATTCGAGGTGGGGCCTCACCAGTGCCGAGTACAGGGGGACATCACTTCCCTACTCCTGCTGGCCACACTATTTCTGATACAGGCCAGGATGCCGTTGGCCTTCTTGGCCACCTGGGCASACTGCCGGCTCATCTTCAGCCGGCTGTCAACCAGCACCCCCAGGTCCTTTTCCRCCAGGCAGCTTTCCAGCCACTCTTCCCCCAGCCTGTAGCGTTGCATGGGGTTGTTGTGACCCAAATGCAGGACCCGGCACTTGGCCTTGTTGAACCTCATGCAGTTGGCCTCAGCCCATCGATCCAGCCTGTCCAGGTCCCTCTGCAGAGCCTTCCTACCCTCGAGCAGATCGACACTGCCGGCCAGCTTGGTGTCGTCTGCAAACTTACTGAGGGAGCACTYGATCCCCTTGTCCAGATCGTTGATAAAGATATTGAACAAGACCGGCCCCAAAACGGAGCCCTGGGGGACACCGCTCGTGACCGGCCACCAAGTGGACTTCGCTCCATTCACCACAACTCTCTGGGCCCGGCCGCCCAGCCAGTTTTTTACCCAGCGCAGAGTACACCTGTCTAGGCCATGAGCCGAATATGCAGTTTGAAAAAAATTACCGATGTCTCAAATGAAACTTTCTCCCAGAAAATACCACAGCCATGCACACTCACAGAGTTGGATTACCTTTTGACTRAAAAAAGGTGAAACCTAAGCTATCCACTGAATCTTTTTTTCCCCCCCTAGCCTAAACAATTGACACTTTTCAGCCTAATGATCAGTAAGAGAAACAGGAAATTACAGGTTTGTTACACCTGGTCATCAGAATYCAGGAATATCCGCTCTGGTGTGACCCTACCTGACGTACTGCATCCAGCTYTGGAKYCYTCAGCACAGGAAAGACACGGACCTGTTGGAGCRGGTCCAGAGGAGGGCCACGAAAATGRTCAGRGGGATGGAACACCTCTCCTATGAAGAMAGGCYGMGAGAGTTGGGGTTGTTCAGCCTGGAGAAGAGAAGGCTTCRGGGAGACCTTATTGCAGCCTWTCRGTACTTAAARGGGGCTTATAAGAAAGATGGGGACAAACTTTTTAGCACGGCCTGTTGCAATAGGACAAGGGGGAATGGTTTTAAATCATAAGAGGGTAGATTTAGACTACACATAAGGAAGAATTTTTTGACACTGAGGGTGATGAAACACTGGAACAGGTTGCCCAGGGAGGTGGTAGATGCCCCATCCCTGGAAACATTCAAGGTCAGGTTGGATGGGGCTCTGAGCAACCTGATCTAGTTGAAGATGTCCCTGCCCACAGCAGTGGGATTGGACTAGGTGACCTTTAAAGGTCCCTTCCAATCCAAACTATTCTATGATTCTATGAAATAGAATATTATATATATTCATATTCTATGAAATATCACAGATAGTGATACCAGAATTTTTTGACAATTCAGCAATTCTGTTATCTTGGTTCCCTAGAAGTAAACTACTTCTGGAATGCTGAATAGCTGGCATAACACCTCCCCATAAATGTCCCAAATACTGGTAAACAGCGAAAGAGAAAGACATCAGCATTTACTACCTTAAACCTGCTAGGTAAACCCTACTGCAGAGCCAATTAAATGACATTCCTTGAAACATCTCAAAAATTATTTTTTTCTCAGAACTACTCCTTACTTTTAATCTTTCATATTTCTCACATAAGGACGATTCAGCACACTGTTTCCACATCAGTGAAATGAATTCATTCTAGTGGTGACAGTAGCCCTGTGTAAATAAGCATCGGGACCATTGTTTTAGCATAAAAATGGTGCAGTGTTAAGTACATGTACATTAAGGCTTTTGCACGAGTAAGAGTTAACTTGACCAACTATTTAAATGAATTGTTTTCTTAAAAGTTGCTACAGATAAAATATTGGGCAATGTCAACTTTGTCTGTATTCAATGGGGACTGATGAGAAATTATTGGGTACCATAACCACCACCACTCTCCTCATTTTTAGCACTGCTTTTTCCTCAGTCTGCATACACTGCAGCGATGTCACTCTTAGAAATCATTATTACAGCTGACAGACTAGCTGATTGATTTGGCCAAATCACTGTAACCTTGTTTGAGAGGATTAAAAAAGCTTTATATTGATTTAGCAATATAAGGTACTTCTAATTAGTTTAAAGAGCATCCATACAAGGTGGTTGTATCAGTTTAACGGATCAGTTTAGCAGGTGATCCAGTTAGATTGATGCTAAACTGATCTGTTAAATTGATACAATTCTTTGTGTACAGAAAACATGATGTTAAATGCACAACTTGCTCCACAGATAAGAAACAGAGTTCCCATAAGATATTTTTACATTTCCCACAGTTCTATATGCATCCTCTCTGTGTCTCAGGTTTCCTGTATTTTTAGGGCTCCCATATTTACTTCCAGAATTTCACAGACAGCAATATGTGAGTGGATGCTATATGTTTTTTCCAATACTTTGAGGGAGCAGCAGACCTACTGCACATAGAGTGCATTGATGACTGGTATGTGTACCATAAATCTGTCACTTCCTGAAATTATCAGGCTTACTATATGACATATATCAAACTTCCAAGGAGGTTCACACTTTCAGCACATGTACTTCTACTGCAAAAGTATTCAGAAATTCCTACACAGGCCAGACAAATGTCCTCAAATTCCTTTCAGACAAAATTTCTGACCAGGGAAATAAAATATATGTGGAAACCTTTAGGTATATTTGACCCCTACTACAGAAGAGAGTTTTAGTTTTCCTATTTGTAAACATTACCACAGTGCTATGAATTACAAGTGATTTTACCCTAACAATCCCAACAGGGTAGCAGTAAGAGTAAAGCATAGCATATGAAAACTAGGATTTTATATTAACGAATACATGACACACATATCTCTACTTGCAATTTTCCCAAACTGTAAGAGAACTCACACAAATTTCATTTTCAGACATTGCATGCTTGCCTAGCACACCCTGTTCTGTTCCCCAGTAATAGTTCCCAAGAAACTGTCTGATACCTGGATAAGAAGGCTTTTTCACCATCTGCAATTTTTTGATTTGTGTATTCTCAGCATTGACAAAAGAAAATTTGTAATGTGGCAGGAGTGGAGGAAGTAGATTCTTAATGGTTAATAACTCAGGATTTGTCACTTAGCTCTCTCCAAGAGATTGCCCAGAAACCCATTGTTTCATCTTCCAGCTTGTTTCCCATCAAATTACTATTAAATTATTCATAAATTATTACATAGTTGGTTCACATCCCTGCAATACTAATTTTAACAGTTTCAAAATGCCTGTAATACTAGCTTTCAGGTTTAAAAAACGCACATAAACAGCAGTAAAATATACAGTACAGATTAATAAAATTAAAATCCAAGAAGAGTTTTCCCTTTCTAATATAAACTCTAAAGACTCACCACCCCTTCTGCAATTTAGCAATATCCCATTACCATCAGTTGCTAGCACATCTATCCCTTTGAACACATGAAAATATAATACACAGATAAAAATAACCACCAGCATTCTTGGCATTTCAACAGTTTCTTAATAAATTAGGCAAGTAAAAAAAGRTTTTATCTACATTTTTCAATGTTACAGCTAACCCCTTCAGTCTCTAAATAAAACTGTGCAGGTAAAAACATAGGATGGCTTCATAACTGTTCCAGGAAAGGATAAATGAGCACACCTTGAGATAATAACTAATCAAAGTGCAAGTACTGTGCCATTAATGGGTAAGCTGCTAATTAGTCAAAAAGAAATAAAACTGTCATTGTAGGCTAAAAAGATAAGGAAAAAATAAGCAGTATTTAGAATTTTATCGTGAGGAAAATAGTATTAAGCATAACTCCATGTAAAAAAAAAAATCAGACTCATATATTAAAAAAGAAAAATCTCAGTATTCATTAAGTTAGTCCACTCAAGTAAACGTAATTGAGAGATGAGCATTTACTTTTCCAAAATGTATCATGAAAATGAATAGCGTGAAGGAAGTGCAGACATTCTGCGTATCTACTCCCTTATGCTGCACCAGGACCATTAAAATCACATGAATTATTTTGTCAAACTGCTTAGGAAGTTCAGAGATGGTCTTAAAATAGTCATTTATCTCAAACTTAGTATGAACAAGGCTACTTTATTCTCTTTAAACCTTAATTAGTGTACTTAAAATGTAAGTTGCGTTATCAAATGTAATTAATCATATTTTAGGGTGGGGGTATTTTGAGCTTTAAATTGACTTACATTCTGCTGCTTGGTATAATCTTGTGCCCGTCTCTAAACCATGTCACTTGTGGTCTTGGATAGCTGAGTATGTGTAGGAAGTTTAGAACTGCAGCTTGTCCTTGAGTCACTGTTTTTCTCTGGTTTGTGTCCATGAAATTTCCCATATCTGCAAAGTAAAAAATTATACTGAGAGTCCTGGAAGTTCTTGTCTCTCTCCCCATTTCTTTTCAGCAGACAGAGAAATAACTGTGTTTTACAATAGTCGTTGGCATTGCTATAATTAGTCAATATGACACTACAGATCATGAGACAGTTTTGATTAACACAGATTTGGATGAGCATAAGGCATAAGGCAAATTCAAGTGCTGCTAGTGCACACAAGAAGTGCATCAGTTAGCAGTACTGCATGGCCTCAGTGTTATTTTGCAATAACTGAGTGGTTTTAACTGAAAGTGACATTTTAATGGTGGTTTGTTTTGGTTTTTTTAAATAAATCCTTACACAATATAAAAGAAATTCCTGTGCAATGCAAAGGAATGCAAATGGTGTATGTAATTTTATCAATTTTTTTGTCACCATATTTTTTTTATCTTTTTATCCATAGCTACACAAATAGGCAAGCAGCCGTATCACTTGTAGTCAAACCGATGTATAGTCAGATCTATGCAAGTAAGCCATTATACCCAAATGGATATCAAAATAACAAGGCTACAGTCATGTTGGTAGCTGTTAGTTCTTCTGGTACTATACTATGATTTAAATAGTGCATATACATCTCTGACATTTACAAAGGCATCAGTAGTATTAAAGAGCAGCTTTTAACAAAAATTTAAATGGAAGAAGGAAAACTACAGTTGCAGAACCTCTGTCTCTGAAGGTTTTATTTCATAGACAGGTTCATGTATCTATGGAGTCCTTGTAAAAATTCAGTGAACGTTTTCTTCTTGTTTTTCTTCCGCCTTTTGTATCACATTCCTATCCATTAAAATAAACAGGGCTGTAGGCGCCTACTTATTCACCCTCCAAAGAACTTCCATGCATTTTAATTTGCTTTAAACCAAGAAAATGACACACACAGAGAACTATTCTGGTTTCTGCCACTGAATTCCTTTTTTTTTTTTTTTTTTTGAAGGACCACATGGTTCTTTACAAGTTCTCTGGTGCAGAAAGGGATGCAAAGGACATTGAAACATAGAAGACTACTACCAGGTCTTCGTCTTCTATGGCAGGAGATAAGAAGAGACAGAACAAGAGCAGAAATTAAAAACACATGGTATTTTAAA
Organism: Phoebastria nigripes; assembly: GCA_035582835.1. Lineage (NCBI taxonomy): Eukaryota > Metazoa > Chordata > Aves > Procellariiformes > Diomedeidae > Phoebastria > Phoebastria nigripes. The sequence continues at coordinate 1,385,011 of JAYKAV010001665.1, forward strand.
GAAGCTTTAATCATCTTTGTGATTTTCAAGTTATTTATTCAGACATAATCAGCATTGTAATTCCTCTGTTGCTCCATATTTCTTACAACTGTAATCAGATCATCTACTTGAAAAGAAGTTTCAAACCGCGTAGGTGGATCTAATTAACTTCACTGTCATATGATTATTTTAGTCTTCACAATCCCGGAGTTTTTAAGCCCATTCTGTAATTAAGATTTACTCAGCAGTTTGCTCACAAATATCTGTTCCCATTCAGTTAAGTAATTGTTAGCATGTGTTGAGAACATTTTTTAAATTATTTAACAAGTTCCCTGCTACTTCAGAGATCTAGGACATGGAAAATACCTCGGATCTTTCTCAATGCACGTTATACTTGTGCTTTTCAATTTTTCACTAGAGATCTTGAGTTTAAGTGTATTGGGAAGCATCCTCTATCCAGTGGCAAAAATAGTTCATTTCCTGTGAACCCTTCCRAGTTAAACATCTAACATACAGTTCCCTGTAACTCTTGATGACGGGATGACTTTAGTAACCCCTTGGAATGTTGCTTTCCGATATGTTTTCAAGAATAACCAAAAAGTAAAATATGGTAAAATATCAGGTACTTCATTAGGTCCACAAAGCTTAAGTCAATTAATTTAGATCAAAAACGTTAAAATACAGAAAAACAATCACATAGTATTAGTAGCTACCCTGGGTAGAGGAGGAAGAAGATATTTAAAACTTGTAGAACACTTTAATCTGTGGGAATAAAGTGCAAGTCTGACTGACAAGTTTCACTATAGAAGCCATATAGGTCACTATAGGTTTGAGACCAAAGGTCTCCCAAGTCATATAAGATCTGCTTTGCTTTGTCTCAGTATCTTTATCAGTGAAAATAAATAAATAAATGGACTGCTTAATTCAGATAGAGAAGTCTTAAGAGATAGCTTTTTAGCCTTGTTCGGCAATGCAGAACTACAAATTAAATGGGGGGAAAAAATTAAAACCAAAGAAAATTAAACAATTACACTTCTTTCTCTCTCAAGAACAACCAAATGCACACACAAAAAAGCCTGGAGAAACAAAACACTTCACTGCAAATCTTTCCCTCATTCAGAGGGGAATAAAGCTGTCTTTTCAGGAGACAAAATTCTTTAGCAGCAGTATCAAGGTAAAGTATTCCTGTGCCTCCTCCTCACTATCATTCCCACAAGTACTTCCTCAGGAATTGCTCCTTCCACTATGCCAGTACAACTGCCTGTACAGCTGCATAGGGAATCAGTTGGGGGGGAAATAACTATTTTAACAAACCCTACACAATAATTGTTGCTTTTTTTAAAATTCTGGAGAAGTTTCCCAGTCCACAGCTGCACAAACAAGTTTTCCTGCTGAGCCTAAAGGGATAGTGTGCTACATTGCAATACAAGAGCGGGAACGATCAGTGGGGTGGAGGAGAAAATGGGTACGTTTCTCTGGTACTGCTAACAAAGCCTTTATCCCCTGAAACCGCACCTGTAGATGCAAGTCCAGAGACATCTAGGCTAATCTAATGGCTCACTGCTGCAGAACGAGAAGCATCTCATCCTCAACTTCCCCTGCTCCATCTTCTCCTTCTAACCTTGTTGCAGGTCCCCCACCCCACTCAGTTACACTCACTCACACCAGCTTTCACTAGATCCTCTGTGACCTGATATAATTCACTAACACAGAAGAATAATATTCAGAAAAGTACTTGCAAGGGTCTGACACACGTCAGAGTGAGCACAAGATCACTAGGAGGAGTATACARCAGGGGCATAAGGCTGGTAGAAGGCAGGGAAGGAAACCCCCATTTTAGCAGCAGTTTATTTTTACATTAGCTCCCAGCATCTCTGAAACAGTATCACTGAGAGATCAAACATCACATTACTGATACTACTGACATTACAGATATAGTAACATAATTTACTGTAATACAGTAAGTTGTGAACATGATACCAAAACTTACCTAGTATCATTTGCAACTGTTTTTATTTTAAAACAGCAAATTCCATGTAATTTCCCTCACGACATAGTGATTAACTTGAATCAGTTCCTTGAAATTGGGTTTCTAGTAAATAATTCAATTTATCTAAATTCCACTTATCAAGTGACATTACTACTACTGAATTTCCAGTTATTGACCCTGAGGAAGAGAATTTTGATCCATGTATCAGATTGCTTACACGCAGTATAGAAATCTGTCTTTTTTAATTTTTTTTTTAACGTTTTTACTTTGAAAAAAGGATAAGGCCTAATTTTATGATTATTTCCAAACAAGTTATTTGGATTATATTTTCTATGTGTTAACTGAAAAAAAAGAAAGTTAGAGTATGCGGTCATTTCTTAGGTCATGTTAACTAGCACTAATTCCTGAGAAAATCAACTTAACCTTTCCAAATGGAAGTTAGATATCAAATTAGAGGTCAACTGAAAAATTCTGCRTAGTACAAACTAAAGAGGTACAAACATTGGAGGGTTTGGTTCAGAAAGGTGTTGAGAACAGACTTTTAAAGTTTGTTTAGCAAGGTTTTCGCTGTGAAACAACTGCTTATTTTATGATCTGAAATCTTCATGGAGCTATCTCCATCATATGGTTTTCTTTCAGATAACCCCAGTCCTCTGGGCTTCTTTTGTTTTGTTTTGTTTTGTTTTCATTGTTTATTTTGTGCTATATGGCCTTTCTTAATCCCTGCGTATTCAGGGAAAGGTATAAAAGTTTTCTCATACTACAGCTACCTCTAAATGATCTTGGCTTGATGGCTTTGAACGGCTCAATGCTCGCTCTAAAGACTTAATGTTGCATTGCTTTGAACTGTTTCCCAGAAGATAACTAGAGTAAATGTGAAACTTCTTGTGATGCAGTAATTTTAAAATTTATTAAATATGATATCTAATAACTTTTCAGACTAGCAAATGTTATTGGTGTGTTGGTTTTTTACTCACAAAAAGAATTGGTTAGCTAATGAATCACAGAATAACTTCCATTCAAACATACATGCCACTTGAACTTCAGATCTTCTTTGCAGCAATGCCCCCATCCTGTTTCGTACGACACACTGATAAAAGCCTGCATCAGACCTCTGCAAAGCTGGGATGATGTACCTATAAGACAAAATGCAGAATTATAGTGTACTTCTTTCTAAAGGCAGATCAATGCTACTTTAGGTGGCAATTCCTATTTCTCCTCTAATATTTTACACATTGACTCAAACGCTTACTGTATTATTTCCTTACAGAGAGCATTCTCATATAATCTCTGGTCTTTGGCTACAATATTGTCTGTACTATATAGAAGAAAAAAAATACTTGAAACACATAAAATATCTTTCAGTCTTAAGACCTACATTTGATAAATACTAATTCGTTCTTCACAAATTCTCTGGAATGTTTTCCTTAGTTTTATCTACCCTCATTCATAAGGCAAAGACGCCTGGTAGTTTGTTCGGAGGTGGCACAAGAAGACTACAATCTAAATGTAGGCATTAGGAAGACTTGCAAGAAATATCAAAGCTCTCCAATGAAAAAAAGATGTTTACTACACCGTGTGACCACTGTAACTCAGAAGAATACTGGAAAAGACACAGTGCACTGTACGTTGTATTTGTTCTGTCCTTCACTATACTTAAAAAGTCACTTAGTCCACTAATGCTCACCTTCCTCATTCAACTATATCTGGCTACTCAACATGAAAATGAGCTGATAGGCACAGTTTTAATGTGAATAAAACACATGAATAATATAGATAATCCTGCATTAAACAAACATTAATCAAAGCGCATATTCCCCCGGTCACCTTCTGGAGATATTATGGTAGGATTAATGAAAGTCTTTATGAAAAGATAAGGAAAAATAAAACTGCTGAATTTTAATCTTCAAAATTTAATTCCACTAAAGGAAAGCATCTCTCCTCATACCCACACATACTATACACACCCACATAGAGAGCTTAATATCTGAACAGGATCAGACAGCATAAAGACAAAGGAGGTAGAAGAAATCTAGTTTAAGTAAGTAATAGAGTATAATCACTGCATTTTAATTATAATCAAATACACTATAGCAAATAGGTCAGACAACCAAATACAGTGAATTGAAACAGAGCCCAACACCATGGACCAATTTTAGCAATCTAATGTGATTCCTAGGAGAGCCTGGCTTCCTACGTACACGAGTTGTAGGCAATTCTGTTGTCTGTCTGCCTGTGTGCCTAAGCTGACGACTCCTGACCCTCCTTTGGAGCAACCAGCAAATTTTCTCCAGGGATTATGACAATTGGTACTGGGAAGACAAGGAAGACTCAAAACAGTGCTCTGTTTGGGAGTTACAATAAACCCAGCAATCAGCACACAAATACTTGCTGGCCAGTGAGTGTATAACTCTGAATTAACCATGTTGCCTCTTGCCTGATGAGTATGCCATAGGAAATAGAGTAAGAAAATAGGTGAAAATACAAGGCATAAGCTAGAAATCAATAGGACATAAGGCTTCCCTAGTTCCTTATAGAATAATTTCCCTCTCTGCCAGGCAGATGATTGTTGCAAAACATCATTACCAAAAAAAAAAATTTAAAGGTTCTCACAAATAAATATTGACAATTCATTTTTACAGTTCATTTTACCAAATAGTTCATAGCTTAACAAGCTTTTCTTCCTCCCATAAAGATTTAGTATTGTACTTGGCTAACATTTATTCCTCTGCTTGTCTATTAAATAGAACTAAAATTAAAGGCTTCTTTCTTTGGTACTGGCTAACATTTATTCCTCTGCTTGTCTATTAAATAGAGCCAAAATTAAAGGCTTCTTTCTTTGGTATTCATCTGTCCTAAGACGGTAATGCAGAGTTAGTTTTTCTGCCACTAGGACAAAACAAATCAATTAGATCAGAAGTGTCCTACTTTGGTTTTCTTTTCTGACTTATTAAGAATGTTTCCTGCTGAAACATTAATATGTTGCCTGAAGAAAAGAAAATCTTGTAGAAGTTCACAGTGAAAATCCCAGCTACCTTGGAAATTCCAAGACAGCCCAAACCTACTGAGCAGTTGGCTTCTCAATGGACCTACTGGCTAACAATGTGCAGGTAAGGCAAGAAAAATTAGAAGAATTAAATAACAAAAGTAAAAAAAAAAAGAGATACAACATATGTTTACATTATTTGAGACTAACTTGAAAATTACAAACCTGGGCAAGAGATAAATAGATATTCATGGAATTTCTAATTCTGTATTTACAATTTTAAACAGTCTTTATGCACCTCATATGTCTGACTTTTTTAAAAATACACTTTTCTATTGACGTAATAGTCAAAATACTGCTTTTTGTGCTATGCTTTCACCATTCTACTTATTTTCTGATAGGCAAGAAGGGATACAAATAGTGCTTTCTAAATTCAAAATAAGACTTTCTTCCATGGAATGAATTTATATCAAAGGTTAATGTAATTTTTTACAGTGATAAGACATAATTTTGCTTTAACTTGGTCTACAGTCTAACTTTCAAGGTAGAAGATCTTCCCATTGTATAGATGCCAGGAAGCTACTTAAGGTTTCCAGGGATCTGTGCAAGTACTTTAGAAAGTCAGACCAGACAGTTTCTCTGTTTTGAATGGTACAGCCAACTAGAAACTGGCTGTTTAGAAAGTTTCCCCAGAAAGATGTAAAGCAACAAGCATAAAAGAAAGCTTCAATGGAAGTCTTCCAGAGCATAACATGCTCCATCACCAGGATTGCAATGAGTTAGAGTTTAAGCATGAAGTGGTATCAAACACCTAAGGAGAAGTGCTAGCTAATGCTTACGTTTCATTCCTAATTTCAAATTTACTCCCTCATTTTAATTTTAAATGCTCTAAGAGTTAAAAGTGAACCTATAGGCTACAGGTTTTTAATAGCCATAATTGTGAAGACAGAATTAAAACCAAATGTATTTTATTAGATAGTCATATAACTTATTATCTAGTCAAACTTTTTAACACGGGACTTATGCATCAACTGATCTAACTTTTTTTATACAGAATTAAAACATGTCCAATGTTAAAAACACAAATATAATAWTCAGATACTTTTAAGTAGTTTGGGAGGAAAGTGTACTGCTGCTTAGACATAACCTTAGTTTCTTAAATTCAAATAAATTAATATCTTCATGCCACAAAAGCTAATATGGAAGACACCTGGTCCAGAACTTAACTCAAAAGAAAACAAAGAAGAAGAAAAAAAAAAGAAAAAAAGAAAAAAAGTCACTGCCTGAACTTTAAAGACTCTTAACTTATAGACATAACCAAAATTGCTACTGCAGTCAGCAATATTGATTTGTTTTCATTACATGTATCTCAGATCACRAAGAATTTATAAGGTTGTTTTATAAATTCTTAATACAAGCTAGTTTATGCACAGTCACTATAAAAGCCAGGCTGTGCACATAATCAGCATCCTTATACAAAGAAAAGCTGTTCATTCAGGGTCACCAATGTCAAAATGCAAAGACTCCAATTAGTTCTTTACTTACTTGGTGTGTTATAATAAGCTTTGAATATTTTCAGTCTGTTACAATATAGACATTACTTTAACTGAGACACACTAAGTAATATCAATTACCAAAAACCTTTGATTGATGATTCAAATTGCAGCAGAAGTCGCTTACGCAGGAGAGATTCATGCATTTAAACAGAGTATTTACCCAAGAGAACTGCAGAGCGAACTATTATGGGGTCAAAGTTTAAATTTTGCAACTGGAATTTTTATGTCTAAGCATATCTTTTCCTTGCTTTCATTCATCCTAATGCACCTATGCCATATAATCCTTTTTAGAATCTTAAAGCTTTGCATTTCTATAGAATCAAAATCCTGTTTGGCTTATCTCTGACTGTGGTATGGTAGTAGTAGTAAGGCTGCAACTTCTAAATTAATATTTTCTATCAATGTTATTTTATTGTTATAAACCAGCAGTTTCCTATCTTCCTAATCACCTCTGCAGCAGATGTTTTACTTAGAAATAGAAACAAGAACAATATAAAAAATGCAAAATTAATAAATATAGCTCGTATCATGACCTGATGTTCACTGGACTAAATTAAGTCCAACGATAAGAAACAAGGTACTGTATACAACTATGCATACATACAGCTTGGGAAAGGTGTTCCAATACACTAATTCTAACTTATACTGCAATACACAGTAAAATTATAGTTTTGTATTAGGATGTGCACTTATTTAAGAAATACCATGGCATTCTGATCTTAGTTTCAAAACGTYACACATTCTTATTCAGGTTTCTCCTAGTACCACGAAATGTAAGTCTCTCAGTGACTAGCACATCTACAAAGCTTGAGTGCTAACCTTTGCTTTTTGTTGATTCCATGTTCATGTGTTTTGTCTTCTCACACCATTTCTTTGTCTTACTTTCTCAGCATCTTACATGGTTAAGAGCTGTTGTCAGCTCCTTCTACCAAGAAACTACAACAGACTCTGCTGTTGTTGATCAAAACAAGTGGCATTTACACAAAGTGACGCTCAAAGTTTCTGTGATTAATTGTGCTATTAGAGATTTTTTTATTTTCTAGAAAGTATTCACAAATCTCTTCTATATGTGCATATGGCTCATTCTGAGGTATCAGCATATCTCAAGGTTTGAAAACAGAAAGAATTAATAGATGCAATTACTCAGGACTAAGTGGTCTCATCTAAATCAAGTCTTTAATTTCTAGGAAAGTTTACACAGAACTATATGTTTGGTTGGAAACATAGTTGCTAAATACCTCATGTGCTAAATGACCCAAAAAAGCTTTAAAACGTTATTTAAGGGACTTTTTTCCCTTCTGCTCTGCAAATGTAAATAATAGCTAAAATAGAACTAATGTTAGGTTACAATTTTGAAAATTTTGAAAATTTTGAAAAAATTTGAGAAAAAGTCATGGACTACCTTGTGTAACAGTATAGAACTTTATATCATTATCTGCATTTTTATACTAATCTATACTGTAATTTCTGTCTATAGCGATGGAGCACACCTTTTCCCTATCTTAAGCAATGTAATTACAAAAGTGCAGTATTCAGCTCGGTTTGCTAAAGATACAACTGTTATACAAGGGCTCTGTCTGTCACATACCCACCCCTCATAACTTCTGAATTCACTAGGTGAACAAAATTTCAACAAAATTTGAAAGCAACAAATAAGTTGCATAAATATTAAATTTTTATAAGGTTATAGAAATTGCCAGTTGCGTAGGGGAGACCCAGTTAATGCTCCCTTTAAAGAAGAGCAGGCAAAACTTGGCTGTTTTACACTTTGATATTTGGCCAGCCATCTGCTGCCTATCGGCAAAAATGTAGCTCTGATTAGCCACAGTATGGYTTTTCTCTTGCGGAAAGGGGAGGGAGTCAGTGAGGTCCTGGGAGCAAAGTGCATAATCATAGAAGAAAGGTTTGTTAAACTGTAAGATTAATTTTCACATTCTCAGAAGTGAAACTGAAAGTTTCATATGCAATTTAAGATAGACCACATTCTTCTAGATCTTATTGAAAAGAATAGTCCCACTGAGCTTAGCTTTGTTCCAAGATGAGTAGCACATCATATGTAACATTTAGTTAAGGAATATGCTTGCTATTTATTACAAAGACATGTAAGGTCACATCTCCAGCAAAAAGTATTTTTGGTACTTAAAAATTCTATGTWAGGACCCTTGTTTTGAAGTGTGAAATACCATTTTTAGCAAAGGAGATTCTCTCAAAGAGATCTTATTTGTTTACAAAGCAGTCATCTTTCATGATAAAAAACATTGTCAATGTATCAGTATCTACAAAGCTGTTTTGAGGTATTGGGGATTTTGGGGGAGGGTGTTTGTTTTGGGGTTTTTTTGCAATTACACTTAGAGAAGGCTATGATATAGCTTTTATTTACTTATATTCACTGGAGTAGGCGGTTATTTCACTGTCATTGTGTAACCACTTAAATTCCAAGGGCCAGCTGCCTTCGGCAAGGCACGTAAGTACGAGTCGATTTCCTTCCAAGTGTATCTGGGGCAAGCCTGGTTCAGTCTTGAAGTACGGTGCAACATCATCTGAAATACAGAGAGAAAATGGTTTTGTAAGCTATTTRAGTGAGTATAGTATAAGCCACTGATATTTAGCTCATTTCTTCTCAAAATGGCCATYGTAAAACAGGAGACAACATGATTCAGTAGTTAAGGCTTACACTGTTATATTCATAACTAAGCTTTATCTTTAGAGGCAGAATTCACAAGATCTTGATAACCTTAGTCCTTGGTACTTATTTAGAAGAGAAGCGCCYGCTCAGACAAGCTTTTGTCCATGTTTACTGTTTATACATATGAGAATTTCAGCATTGTCTACTGTGGCAGGCAGTGAACAGCCCTATTGGCTTTTTTTYCCCCCCCTCTCCTCTGTGAGGATTAAATCCACTCAAAGCTTTCTTTTATTTCTTGAATAGAAACAGAAGAGTAATCTTGGATAGAAATGATTATCACAGCAGGAGAAGTCTCAGGGTAAATGAAGAATTTTGATAGAAAAAAGAGTTTAGAAAAAAACACCTCACAAAATCGCAAGATTAATGTGTTTTTCAATGTTATTGCCAACCAAAATGTGTTAAATTATATTACCTGAAACCACTARCAGATTTTGAATTAGGGTATTTATTTCAATAATGTTCAAGGGTCACATGTAGGCTCAAACTCTTGTCCTCCCGTGGATCACAAATGCTCAAAATACTCCAAGCAGCAAAATTCTCTCCTAGTAAATTGCCAAAGCTCCACTCAAACGCAGATTTATTACAAGTCTACACCTGCTGGAGACCCACCCCTTGTCTCCTCTGGAAGATGAAGGTTTTCACACTTTACGCGTCAAATTTCCACTTGTAACTATGTAGGAACCACAGACTTAATCTTAGAAGTTTACAAATACCTTCTATAATCAAAATTTAACATGCTTATGTATAGATATAAAATACACAAGTTACATTCAAAGTCAGAGATTTAATACAAAATATGGAATAATGTTTAATAGGTAGATGTTACTGCACTCTGCTTTTTAGGAGTGCAGTGTGTGTGTGTATTTTATATATAAAATACAAAAAAAAAAAAAAAAAGATACACAAATGTTGTCCCAGTGCACCTAACCGTTCAGTTAAATTGTTAATCTTTCTTTTAAAACTTACTTTAGATTAAGCTCAGGTATTTTTATACTTGCTATTTAAAAAGTTTAAGCTATCTTTTACAGTTTATGGGGAAGTGACCTCACATACTATTCAAGGCTGTCTGAAATTTTTGAATCCACAGGTCACATACTATAATCTTTAATAATTGATAGCCACAAGACAGCAACCACACACATTAGGGAAAAAGGAGCTCAAGGCAAGGGGTGTCAGTGGCTTTCAAGGTGCCCTAGTGTTCCGCTGACGATTGGGACAGCAGTGGGTATGCAGCTCGGCCTGGTGATGTCAACCTCTCTGAGCCCTTATCTTTTGCTTTGCCTCTTATCAGGGAACTTTTATTACTTAGCAGACCGCATGGCAGCACAGACTCATTATCAGCCTAATCGTACAGTCCCAGGGTAGCAGCTGCGCTTCAGCTGGCTGTGGTCAAGGAGTCACAGGCTGACTGTTGCCAAACTATTTGCTACAATTGGCTATAAAGTTGAACATCAGCTGCATACACACTTGATGATTTGTATTGACAAATTGTCTCCCTAGTTTTTAGAATTTAACTTCAGAAAGATATAGTTATTCCTGCAGAAAAAAAGCACATCATCTTAAGGCAATTCTTATAAACTCTTACACAAAATCTGACCTAACAAACTGAATTTAAAAATGTATTTTGAGGTAGGGCCCTGTTCTGATTTGTAGCATTTTAAACAATTTGTTTTTCAAACAAATTGATTAACGGCTGGTACAGATCAGTAATATTTTCTTTAAATTGGATATACAGGAAGCTATGACAATTCAACGTATGAGAAAATAGGAACAGTTCCAAACTAGCAGATAGTCTAGGCAAACCAAAGATGTTTTTTGCACTTCTCCACTCTATTACATGACTAAGATTATATTCTGCAAAGCTTCTTTTTTCGTTCTTTTAACGACTGCAAATATTGTGAAGAAGTCTTATCTCAATTCCCATTTTGTCCTAACTAGTAAAATCAGCCAATATTTTAAAACTTTATAAAGAAAAATTTAAGTCAGAGTTAGATGATGTTGGTGTGAAATACAGTTATTTTACCCAGAGCAAAAAGCAACTTTTAACAAAGATATTTCTAAACAAGTGAGGAAATGTTAAATCCTGTCAGAGGCTTCACACATATTTTGGGGAGTCTCCAAAAAGAGTTATGAGACAGACATTCTACCCTTGCAAGATTAAAGGTGTCAGGCTTCCTCTTGAGATGAAAAGGCAGTGGCAGGGAGTTGTGCTGGTATTTAGGAGAAGGGGTTGTAACAGAGTAAAATTGGTAAATTGAAACRATTAGTGCCAAGTCCCCTGAAAACAATGACATTTACCTGCTAGTATATAGAGGCTCGTGAAATGAGCTTGTTAAACTATTCCTTCCTGAAGAAAGTTGAGCCATTCAGGGAGATTACAATGGAATTGGTATCTGCACTATAAACCTCTACCCAAGTAATTTGTTGATCCTGTTTTTCAGTGATTTAAAGACTCAAGCAGCAAAACTTACTTCATTATTTCACTCTGAATTATCCACTTACTCCTTCTAACTTACGTCTTTCCAAGAACAAATTATTTATTTGAAAGGCAAAAGCTGCTGCCCACAAGTCTGTCATTCAGCCCTACATTTCCTACTCAAATATTCCAAACCCAGTGATGCTGCAACCCACTCAGAGCTATCTCCCATTTAAAATATCACAATCAAGCCAGTATTACATGAAAATGATTCTCAAAATTCAATCCAATTCTGGTAGAAGCTAAAATTTAATAGACCTATGGGAATATTTTTATAAAGAATATAGCATGCTTTATAAATTACCCCAGCTCTCTGGAAGATTTACTTAAACCCTTGAAGTAATTTTATCTTCTAATCTTTTATTCCTGACTTTCTCATCAATCACATACCATTAGTTTATCAAATTCAATTATGTAATCAGAGCTCACTAAATATTCACTGAAAACAGAAATGAAAATAAAATACTGAGCAAAGATTCCATGAAGAGAGGTAGCAGTAAAGCTTTGATGACTTTGGCATTTCTGCGGCATAGTGCTGCTCACACCTCAGACACATGATCAAAACGGTGCTACACCCTAAGCTTTACATCTTTAAGCTGTAATGGAAAGCAGAATTTTAAACCAGACCTACAAGGACAAGTTTGGTTGTTATAGAGCATCCCAGGGAAACAGGAAAATTGGCAGGAAAAATGAAAGCCAACTCAGCAAGGAAATTGTAGGAAAGGAGGGACTGGCTAAGGGATGGAAGATACAAGGGAGTCATTTAATAGGTATGAGATACTTGCACTTTATTAATTAAATACAGGAAGGACTCACCGTAAGGCTAACCTTGGCCAATCAAGGGTTTAGAAGCCATGAGAGCATCTCAGTTTTTATTCTCTTGAAGGATGGAGGAAAAAGCTAATAAAAAACCTATCTGAATCCTAGAAACAGGAATAATAAAATACTGGAATTAATATTCTTAGCCAAAATGGTTTTCTGCCTACAAAAAAAAAAAAAAAAAAAAAAAAAAAAAAAAAAAAACCAAAAAAACCCAACAACAACAAAAAAAACCCACCACACTGTTGCTTTCTTCTAAATGTGTTAATACTTCCAGCCTCTCTGGCTCCTCAGCTACACGGATTTAAAAATAAAAATAATAATAATTTAAAAATTGTCTGAGTTGCAAGGAGGAGTGAAAGGATAAGGTGCCAATTTGTTGGCACATATATACAGCTTCTACAAATTTTCATTAAGTTTGCTTATCAAACTTGCTAACATCCTGACTAGTATCCTTAAAAGGATGGTGCAGATTCATTTTTATGTAAATCTCAAGAAAAAATAGGATTGAATATGCCAAAATTATCTGGAAATTTGCTCCAAAACATGTCTGCCTTGCTTTTGTGCATCATTAAACTGCAAGAGTTCCATTATACTGCCAGGTTAGCCCGTCTATTTTCTTTCTTTGGTACATGCAAAGCTTAGATGGATTTTATCTCAAAATATAGTTTCAGGACCTAATTCAACCATGCCCATACGCTTTTGTTTGGATTAATACTGACATTTAAATACAAAAATGGTGCCATATGCAATTGTTATCTACTTTGGGCTTCTCCCCAGCCCTAGCAGATGAGATACATTACAGAAAAGCTGAGAGCTCTCTCATACTCTATTCTCCCTGAAAATCATGTTCAGGCACGAACTTACAAATACAATCTGTAAGAGGAGAAGGCAGTCTGACTGTACAGCTTTGTACTGAATGGAATGAAAACAAAAATTCCAAGAGTTGCTACTCATTAGTTAACCAAGGGAACCTAGTCTCATAAGGATAACATGAGTGAACATGACTTCAGAAACTGAGGAGAGTACCATCTCAGGGACCTCAAACATACCCTCTATAAACACATTAACAAAGTTTGGCTAATGATTCTTAACCCTCTAACAGCTTACATTTGTAAAATACATAAAGCAAAGTCAGATTAAATGGATCTTTCAGTTACTACAGGGTGCTACAAGATCTTGAAAGCAGTCTTGCAGTCCTATCCCTCAGGAGTTCATATATTTAAATTAAAGTTGCAATTTGATCTTGAACACCTCTATCCTACTGAGAAAAGGAAAGTTACCATACTCCAAAGAAGTACCCCATCATCTTCATCAGTGAAAAACACTGCAACTACCCTATTAAAATCTCAGCATTTTTTTCTCCAGAAGTGTCAGATACCAAGAGTTACAGTAAAATCACGTGCTCACATCTTGAGAAAAATCAGTAACTGTAGTCCTGAACACACTCAGAGGAAGAATAACATAGTGAGTGCAGAGAACAGGTTAAGAGATCCCCACTGCCATTGCTATTTGTCTTTGTTATGTATCTCTACTTTTAAGTCATTTTTAGGTGAGACAATATTGAATATTAAAAGTAGTTTAACCTGTTCATAAATCAGCAAGTCAGAACAAATACAGCTCAATAACTAACAAATATCATTTGAGCAGCTGTCTTTCCATCGCTCAGTTCACCCAACAGATACGATATTGAAAATAAATTTTTGACTGAGATACATTTTTCAATAAACCCAAACAAAAATACAATTGGTTTATTAAAAGCCACACCTATACTTATTTTAGCTTATTAGTCCCTAGTCAAAGCACGATGCACATCACCTTGTCTTCATATGCATGTCTAAAGCTACAATCAACTGACACAGAAAAATAAAGAACAGAATATATCTGAGGAATTGTCCAGGAAAATGAGATTAGATAAATAAATTACATACAGAGGCTGAACGACCAGCGCAGGAGAAGAGCAATAATATAGAAATGCTTTTGCTCTCATTGTTTGCAAGGAAAAGTGACGTGAGCCATCTTCAGGTAGGTTAATGATAACTGTGATAAAAAGAGTATTTTAAAAGATCCATCTAGGGGATTGAATGCGTAATACAAAAGTATAGTTAAATTAAAAAGGAAGCTAGAGACAGGAAACCCAAACTAAAGACAGGAAGAATCTTTTCAGTAATCCAAAGAAAGTAGGTACAACTATGGACAGCAGAATCCCATTAAGAACAGATTAAAGTTCAACTGTGACATTCACAAGCTGATGCTTCAGAGCTCATACAGTTGAGTACGAGCTGCTCTGTACGGATTGACAGCTGATAACTGCAACCTTCTGGGGAATCAGGACCATTTTCTTCTTATTCCCAACTTGGATACGGAAAAGATTTTTCTCTTTTTCCTTTTCAAAAAGGACCTTTTAATCTTATTATCTTAGTTCCTGATATGCATGCATACATGTGCTAGCTCTGGATGCGAGTTGTATTCCCTTGTGGAAATGAACTTCAATAGCTTATATGGCATAAGAATTTGGAATTATTACATAGTAAATCTTGGGAAATGTACCAGAAAGTCAGACTGAACTCAGATATATTTGAATCAATCTTCTTTTGAATTCAAACCTTCTAAAATGCATTGGTGAGATGCTGTGAAAGTTAGTATATGATCTATTCATAAACTGTCAACAATGTCAAACATACATTAAAGCATTCAGTCACTTTAACTGTATTGATTTGCAGGAAGGCTATTCTACCCAAAATATTGGATATTTGAGATTCAAATTTTCTTGGTTGGAAGTGTGACATAAATCACCAAGTACAACAATTAAATTTAAATTGCATTTTACTACCTCATTCTAAGCCTGGATTTGAAAGGACTGATGCATCATAGTGAATATTTCATTAAAATATCAGGTTATTTTTCAAATATACTGCCGTAGTTAAGAATTTTCACACAATGGTATAAAGCATTCCCTTAAAGTGGATTTCCTGAACTTTTATCAAAGACGATATACGATTTTATATTGGAATAATACTGAAGCAACTGTATTTAAATCAGTCTTTCTTCCTCAATTTTATAAGTTAAGTAAATGAGCCCACACTACATATTTTTGTCCTCCTATAGATAAGAAAGACAACCTGCTGGTTGGATACCTCTACTATAATCTCTAAATGCAAATACAGTATCAGCTGAGGTTGATGGATAGTGCTTTTAAAGGTTTAATTGGGGATGGAATTAAATTATTTTAGGACTCAGCAAGTTCTGTGAGAAAACCTACATATTTCTAGAATAAGTGACATTTATTTCTTTTAAATGCACTGTCACTGGGAGACAAGATTTCAATGGGTAACTTTTTTCGCCTTGAATAGGTCAAATAACTAATTGGCAAGTTAGTTATTGGGTAATTGCCAATCATATATTTGATTTGGATGGAAGAAATATTGAACTTAAGATTGCATACCTGTTGCACGCTATCCCAAGAGGAAAACTAAACATTCTGTAAAGTATAGTTATGATTAGCTTTCAACAATTCAATAGAATAGGAGTCTCAAGTAGCAAGAATGAGTGTTTCACGCTGATAGTTAAGTAGATTTAATTAAAAATTCTTTTTTCTTTTTTCTGTGGTTTTGTTTTGTTTTGTTTTAATTGAAACATCAGTTCTCTATTTCAGAATTACCTAAATGGCACTGCAGATTCCGTTTTGCTTCTAAGCTCCTCATTTCTTGATGCAAACAGATCAAATGTTTTTCCCAAATCTTGACTAATACATAGTATTGTTTAAAAGAACAAACATCACAATTCATTCCCTTAGAAACTTCCACAATTCTAAGATACACATCACAAAATGACTTGCTACAGGAAAACCTGTTTTAATATTTCCAACCTTTCTACCTTGTTTTAAGGCACAAACATTTCCTGTTGTATCTCTTACCCTTCTTCCATTTTTCCCTACAAAGAGCTTTAGATGAACCACAAAAATATATTTACATGTTATGCTGAAACAAGACAACAGAAAAAAGCTAGAGCAATTTTTTTATGATAAAAAAGAAAATCTTACTATCACATTGCTTAAAAGTCCTTAAATATAACCTATTCTTTGCATTCATAAAATCTACTCCCTAACACTGTCATCTATTTAAAGACCATCCTTTCAATGACTACAAGATCACTTCTTGAAGAAGAATTCCCTTTTGACAAAAGATTTCTTGAGTTTTATTAGAAACACTCAAAACAGAACAGAAAGGAAGAGGGCCCACAGAAGCACAAAAGAGTTTTTACAGGACCTGGATTCTGACAGAAAAAGAGACAGTGGTCAGTAACATCACCCCGTTTAAAATTCAACATAAAGTTCTCTTGGTTATCCCCAAATACACTGAGAAAAATTTTCCCACATGCAATTGTATCGTTCTTTTCTTAAAATTGATTTCTTTAGCAGACCAGCCAAGGAGGAAAAAAAAATGAGCTGATATCATTTTAACTGAGCCTCAAGGAGCTCCTGATGTATTAACCTAAAGTCCCACCAAGGTTTCCTTTTCCCATTTAATTTCTACACCTCATGTTTTAGTTTCACTTTCTGACCTCCTGTAATACTTCAGTTGAGTCAGGGCAAAAAAAAAATGGTTTGTTGTATATCAGAAGGTAATCACAATTCATAGTTTCATGAATTCATGGAATATCTGCTGTAAGACTAAAAATCAAGAAGCTACAGATGATGTTCTTCAGTAATGTTTAATGTAGTTCATCCTTGAAAAAGGCTGCAGAATTATTTTTGGAAATATTCATGAGGATATCTTAAAGAAAGTTACAAATATACTGAGAGAAAAATACACAATAGTGTACAAAGCAGGCAAATAAAAGAGAACCCATTAACTATCAAAACCAAATCAAAACCTCCAAAGAAACCTACAACCTCTCTAGGCTGGATTTGATACCAAAGCATAACCTCCATGCTTTTTATATTCTTTTCATATCTAGCGATGTTTACAGAGACTTGTGGAGCTCTTAGGGAAATAACTTGTTACTGTTTAAATCTTGGCACACAGCAGGTGGAGGGCAAAACTGCCTTCCAGAAAGAGAATCCAAATATAGCAGGTTTTCCTTCATTATCTTAACTGCAAAGGAAGCTACTGTTGCTACTACATAATCTACAACCTCCAACCACTGTAGGGCCAGTCTGATCACACTGGTATCTATCCATTGAGATATATATCCACTAGATATTCCAACTGACACCAGGATGAAGGCAGGATGAAACCCTACAGAACATTTAACACAGAAAAGAAAAACATAAATGTGCTTTCCACAAGTTCGTCCCTGGTATAAGAGGCATTCTCCATTGGTTATTTTGTAGAAGATAAATTAAATCAAAAAGGTAAACAGCTGACGAGTGTCTGGAAGTACAAGAACAGAAACACGAGTGCAGCAGGAGGAAACAATGGCACAGAAAAGGCACCGCCAGACTTGAAAGCCATGTAAGGCCACCTATTTATTATTTAAAGGAGAGAATTATTTCTAAATAGCAATGCAGCTATGAATATCCACAAAAGTTATAAACACACATCTCTCTTGATGAAGGGGACCAAAGGGGAAATGATTCATGCAGAAACCTTTGTTAAAAAACAACGCCCGCTCCCTACTGCTATTGTTATTTTGTTTACATGTAACTTGTAATTTTCTTTTTTTGCCCTTTAAACTTGAAAAATGTAGAGAGGTTTATAAATTGGATAAGGCCTGCCTCAACAAAGTCAATTCAAAGGATCTCAATGGCGCTATTGAATTCAAGGGTGGTAAGCACACGATCATACGCTATACTGAACAGAGACAGGATTGTTCATATCCTTATCTGATGCTGAATTAGGACAAAAACGCGACCAAAGCACAGTCCAAAGTTCACAGAACTCAACTGAAATATTCCCATCATAAGCTAACTCTGGAACAGGCACCTGGTTAGTGCTTGAGTCAGTAACAGAAGCGCAAAGTGATCCTTGCAGAGCTCTCAAAGTATCTCATTGCATAATTTGTGTAGACAACGGGATAATACACTGTACATGCAAACAGGGAGATACACCTTTGGATACTTTCATGCGGGAGAGCAGGCACTAATTAAGGGCCAGATCACAGGCACTTTGAAAACCTGACATAAATTGGCTACCTTAATTTTCCCTAATATCGACACTTATTTCTGCATCTTTTACACTAAACCCCTTCAGAACTATCCAAGTCGAATTCTTCCACCACCTCAGGGATAATACATGTATCTAGAGACTATAGAATTATTTTCGACAATACTGACGAAACACACAATTTCTTCTTGTCAGAATTAGAAGAAACATATCACTGTTCTTGAAAACATAACTTAGCTTGACATATCTGAAGGCAAAAAAGGAGTTAGTTTATTAATCTGGATATTTTATTTAATTTTCTTTGGGTTATAAATAAGCAGCAAGTTAATACTGTTTTCAACTTTTGACAGTTCTAATGTTAATTACATGTACTGGATTTTATAAATCAATACTTCTTACATAAAGTGTTATTTAACTTGCCAAGTGTAGCAATAGATCAATGCATTTACTGTACTTGCTAACATTGATGGATGACATACATCAAAAGGATATGTAAAGGAAAAACAAAAGATTTATTTGTAAGTCAGACAGGGTTAAACCCCAGTTAGGCAGAGAGGGAACTTAAATAGTCTTTTGAAAATAATGTCATAACTTTATTAAGGTTTGAGACGTTTTCTTCTTGTTTTGTTTTTTTGTGGGTTGGGTTTTTTTGTGGGGTTTTTTTGTTTGTTTGGGGTTTTTTGTTTTGGTTTCTTTTTGCTTTTAATGCCAAGGCCTGAAGCTATCATAAGCAGATTGCTCTGCATACAGAACTATTTTATTAACTGTGTATCCTATAGGATGTAGGAGCTATGAATTGCACCTCCCAAACTTCAAGTATATTTTTACTAAAGTACCATATCCCTATGTTCAGCACACAGTACTTCTATCTAAACATGCTATTAGGTGATCAAAAGAAATAAAGCATAGCTGATAATCACTTTACTATTTGCAAACATGCTACAGTTAATGTGCTTAAAATTTTAAAGGATGTACAAGTAAAATTTTGATCGTAAATCAACTTCAAAGACTGCATTCACTGCACTATGAACTGTAATAAAAGAAACACTCAGCTAAAAATCATTCTAAGAGCTAGTACTGATGTACCCCAACATCTTGAAGGGATATACAGATCACAGTGTTACTAATATTCATTATTTATTTGTGCCATTTGTAAAGAAGACATTAAGTATGTTAAAATTAGGAAATTCCAAAGAACTGAAAGCTATTTACTCTGTATGTAACAACAGCAAATCAATAAAATATTGGTTAAAATCCATTATCAGAAGCGCGTGTATATACAGAATGTATAATTAAGTACTGAAACAGAAGGGAAGATCGTTTTCCTTCTAGTATGGATACATTTCTCAGGACAGAAGTAATAATTACACAATATATTATGTCCAATTCACAGAACAGACAAAAAAGTCCTTTTACATAAAAAAGTATCATCAGGAGAAGCTTTTTAAAGTCACTAAAGGTAAGGAATGTAAACTTGAAGAAGTGTTATCCTTTGGAAGTAATTCATGTAATCATTATATTTTAGTGCAATTTTTCTGACTAGAAAATAAAAAGACACCCCTGTGTTGTATCACCACAACATTAAATTAAGCACAAGTAGGCTCTACTTCATTAGCTCTACTACTCTGGACAATAGTCATGAGAAGCAACAAGTAATGACTACCATCTACTAGTCGTGTTAGCATGTTTATGAAATAATTAACAAAAAGGAATAACTGAAAGAGAGTGGTGAGTCTAAGTCAAAGAAAAAAGACCATTTATAAACTTTCCCTCAAACCTGGTTGGAAGAAGATGAAATTCTATTTAACCAAAATTTTTAAAGCAAAAAAAAAAAATGAAACCACTTAGTCTACTAGCCAAGGCATGTCTTGGAAGACAGTGTAATACCTTTAATGAAACTGCCAATTAATGCAAGAAAAGTCAGGAGATTGTCTTCAGAGTTTAAGTATTTTGTCTCAAACAATCAGACAAAAGACTTCCCTTCACAAAAATAATTCTTCTAAATTGTTAGAAGGAGTATGGGTATAAAAGAGAAAGTGGATTAACCGCTTTAGGTAAAGCTTGGTTTTGTAAGTTTGGGAGAATTTTGTGCAAGCCCTCAATCACCTTAAAGAGATGAGAAAATATTATCCAAGTGAAATGTGGGAATTCTGCACATGTAATCTTTCTGTCCAACTTTAAACTGTGAGTCAGAAGGCAGGAAGAGTCGATGAGTGACTGGCCGAGAAATACAACACAGAGCACTTACTTGCAGAAATACAACATAAAGCTTAGTCCCATCTCACTGGTGCATAATATGCAAGTTGTCAAAGAAGAAAACAACCACCACACTCCTACATGTTACACTTATTATACTATACCATAATCCTACTCTCATGCAATCCAGCTCAGAAGCACCTGATCATTTCTGCTGGAGCCTAATCAAATAAATACAGATAGTCTTGCTAAATCCTGCTTAGCAGCATTAAACAAATGAAGAGCAAACCTCTACTCTTCGCTTTGAACCTAGACAACCTGACAATAATGAAGATGTATATTCAAAAGGAAAATGGAATAAGCCTGAACCTCGATTCACGAGAACTCCTGTATCCTGTAAGAGGTAAGCCCTGGGCGGGTTTACAAGTTCTATAAAATTGCTCACTGGGGGAAACAATCTGCCAACTTAATTCTCTGCAGGATTTCACAAGTTCCTCCAGTCATCTGTTTCTGCTGTATACATTCACATACATCATCAAGCTGACAATTTAGAAACTGGACCAGATGGATGTATAACCCAAAACAGTGTTGCTTGTTAAATCTAAAAGCTATTAATGAAAATAATTTCCTTTATTAAACTCCGTGGGAGAAAGGGACAAATATAGTTAACACATTACACGTATTTACCGGGAGTGCATCACAGGACAATACAGACTGAGGTTATTTTCACCAGGCTCCACCAGAGAAAAATGTTGATAGCAGAAGTGTTCTTCCTAAAAAAAGCAGATTACTGCAGAACAAAGAAAGCAGGAAAGGGCATCCTAAATGCTTTCCTTGAGTAGATAAGGCATGTTATTCTTTTTTCCCCAGAGGAAATAATTACATTCTCTGAAAGGACTGGCAACTTCAAGTTATTTTTAAACAAAGAGCAGTTCTTTGTCTAACATGAGCACTAACTTGTTTTAGGAAAGCAATGGGTAAGACTACATCAACAAAGTTAGCTTCACCTTTCACCAGACACTTAATACCAACCCAGCTGGAAAACAGCCTGGGCTATTTGAGGTTTAAGATTAACAAATAATACTTATTGCTCTCCCTCTTCTGACTATGCAATTCCTCACACATTTAGATACAGGACTAAAAAATATCAATGTATACTTCCTGTTTTTCCAACCTAAAGCTTTACAATAAAATCATTTATCTGAAGCGCATGCGAAAATGTTCCAATTCTAACAGCAGCAAAAACTTGTACAAACAAATTACAGAAATAGAGTCCTCTAGAAATACCTGGAAAATGGTTTCTTAAATATCAAAAGGGGATTTACAAAAGAAAGGAGAGCCTGTAGCTATTTGCTTAACAGACAAAACCATAGATTTTTATAGATTACCTGTTTTGGAGGAGGTCACTGAACAAGAACACAGTTGTAATCCTTTAGTGATACTCTGACACAGTATTGCAAACACACCTCATTTTGCAAGTTTTAATTGCAAGGCAGAACGCACATACTGTGGCACAGCAGAAATGAAAGTGATGCCAGTAAGCGAAGTTAGAGGGCAGCCTCCTGGGCACTTCCATTCTTTTACTTCCCGTCATGGTATGAATAAGAGAAAAAGAAGGACAAAGTGCATGTAATGTACCTGTTCTTACTCTTGCAAAAAAGAAGACAACAGTTTGGCCCAAATACCATTTAATTTTCCGTGGTATATTCCAAATATCCCACAGTTGTTATTTTAAGGGGTTATCACATAAATACTCCTATTCATACTTTTTTCACAATCAGAGCTTTCATTCATGGAGTTTATGAAAATGTCTTTTACTAGCATAGATCTTAAAAGGCTTGTTTAGGGAGTAGATCTTCTGAAATTCATGCTCAACCAGCAACCCTGTCTGACTTAAAAGTAAATAGACTGAAATGCTAGCACATTATTACTGGCTCATTAAGAAGCAAATTAGTTGTTTTTCTCTTTGTTTAGCAATACTCAACAGGTACTTATTTTGACACCGTTTTAATGTGAAAACACATTAAATTAACATATTCCATGGTTACAGAAAACATTTATTGGACAAAGGCCAATCCAGCAGCCTCACAACAAAAATTATAATTTCTAAATTGAAGTAACATACGTTAAATTACATAAGACACTTCTCTACACATGCTTCTCGCCAACCCATTGTATCTGACAAAAGCTGATGATTTCTATCCTACTTCATATTTACAATGTACTTCAAATACAATTTATTATCAAAATAAATAAATAAAATTAATAAAAATGGTATACATGACAAAAAAGCATGACCAGAGTTGACCTTCTCCTCTGCGTGTGCAACCAAATCATGAAAATTGTGTATGCAAAGTTCAACAACAACCTCTGTTATTTCTCTTCACTATGTATAGAAACAAGTTCTATTAATAAACAGTCAGCCTAAATTAGCATTAACATAATATTTATTTAGTTTAGACTTTTGGCCTTTAGTTTACATCAGCTTAGAAGTAAACAGAAAAAGTGCAATAATGGCAAATAAAACAATGAAGCAGTAAAAATAACATGATGATGGATTAAAATATATTGTTCTAGTTGGGAGTCAATAGGGCAAGTGCTTTATAAAAATTATGTTTTCCTTTGACAAAATCAGTACAATACTTGCTGGTACAAGCAATAAAAAAAAAAAACTCCCATAAAACACTTCCGACTTCGCTTTCCATTTTAATGGCTGCAGGCAAAATTCAGAATACATTTGTCAAGTTGATATTATCAACACAACAGGGGCATGCCTGACTTGTTCTACATTTGTTCTGAAAGTTCACTTTTAGAGGCCATCAGCCAAGAAAGGAGAACACAGGAAACCGAAATAATTCATACCAGGCAGACACAGAAATATACCTTCAAATATTTAAGAGAAGTTTCAGTAAATATTATCACATATTACTCTGCAAGGCATCAGTCACATTCAGTTTAACATTAAAGACCAACCAATCTGAAAATTAAAGGTGATTCACACTCTCTCTTTGCTCAGTTTAATGAGACATCCTAGTCTGATCTGTGACAACTAGTGCCAACATCTTCAACTTTTTTCCTGACATCTGAAATTGATTTCAAAGACAGATACTTGAGAAGGCAAGAATACTACACAAAAGGACATAAGAAAAGCATTGTAAAAGACAAAATCGAAGGTATAGTCTTAGCTTTTTTTTTTGCCCCCTTTGGTACTTAAAACTCATCTGCATCATTAAGCAACTGAAAGAAAATTCCATTAAAAATTCCTAAATGTATCTGAACCTTATTCTTGTGCCTTTGAAATGAATACCAGCCAACTATATTAAAACCAATTATTTGCTGTTATACATTGTTTATGTTCTATTTTTGTTCTTTTTGATAATACCAGGACAAGGTTTTTTCACATACTTAGAGAAAGCCTGTTCTTTTATGAAAATATATGCCCTTATGCATGTATTTTTTTCTTAGATTTCTTCTTTTCCAGACTAAAATTTATATAGAGAGAACAAATACATTACAGAGATCAAAAAACCAACCACTTGAATTGTGTAATTCTATGATTTGCCCATAGATTGAATGAATGCATGGTTAGTTGACCTAACTGATAAAAACAATATTCACAAAATTATTTAAATGTCAAAAAAAAGCCCAACTCCTTATTAAACATACACTGGCTGAAAATGCAGTGAACCCTACGCATTGAGGCTCTACATTAAGAACCACTACAGAAGACTATTGTTGTAACAGGAATTACCGTATCATTTAATGGACTTCAAGGTTAACATAGAACGGGTTTGGGCTGCTTATTTTTAATGAGGGCACAATGATATTAGGGCAAGAAGCTTCACTTTGGCACCGATACAATGCTTGTAAGAGAGGGATTTCAACAGCTGTCCTGTACAGATGGTTGCTTTTACTTACAAAGCTTTGAACTGAAGAAAGATTAAATCTATGGATGAGGGACCTTTACCTTGCTACTTTTCTTGCATAGTTGGCAGAGGAAAAATAGCTAAGATAGATTATAATAAATGTTTATATTATGCACACAGTATTTCTTAAATGTACAAAACAGTGTTT
Source organism: Phoebastria nigripes (assembly GCA_035582835.1). Lineage (NCBI taxonomy): Eukaryota > Metazoa > Chordata > Aves > Procellariiformes > Diomedeidae > Phoebastria > Phoebastria nigripes. The sequence continues at coordinate 1,409,880 of JAYKAV010001665.1, forward strand.
ATTTGATTTTAGTGCAGTTTCCACTGAGCGCCCTGGAATTCATCTGAAAAAATAAAAAATTTCAGCTTTCCTGAATTCCCATCAGAATGTCCAGTATTAAAAAAATTGGAAAAACCAAACAAATACAAATTACACAGAGGAAAAGAATCTGAGTAAAACTCAGAAGTAACCAGTATAAAAGCAGAATGCCACATTGCATGACTAATGGTGTATGCCTTTGTTCCAAGGTAATTAATCCTATTTTTCATTGCAAGTTGAAAGTTTTGAACGAGTCATTCCTGAGAAAAATGCTGGTTTTCTTTGAAACAAGGCATAATAGTGAAGGATTCAATTTGCTGTGTTGACATAACCTTAGCAAGCAGCAATAAACACTATTCAGTGAAAATGTATTTGTATCAAGTTCACAAAACTCAGAAACTACTGTGCAATTCTGACCTGAGGTTTCATTTTTGAAAGCCAGTCCTCATGCTGACTTTTTTGAGATCCTTGTGAATTCCTTGGTTTACTGCAAATCGTTGTCTGATAACAGCTGTTCGCATGTCACAAGAATATCTGCATCAGTAACAGAGGTTTTTTTGAGCCTTAAAATTGGATATCAATATACTAGTTAAAGAAACTAMAAAATCCATGGCAGCTATCGCACAGCTTCCAGCCTTTTACTTCTAATGAGTGCTCCTAGTGCACACCAAGGTTCAAAGGAAATATTAATTAATTTTATTCTGGCAGCTACTTGGAAGCCAAAAGGGATGGAATCTGTGGACTTCTAAGGTGAAAATGTATTTTAAATTGTACAAGAGAATTTGAGAGCTTTAAATTCTCTCAAGAGATTTAAAACTGAAACTGATCTTTTGATTTTATCAACTGCATTTATAAGAGAAATAACCTTTTTATAAGGAGAAGTGAAACAATAAAACACTACTGAAGCACAAAAAACAAAATTCTGGAAGTCAAGGAAGTTGAGCTATTTGTATATTCTTTGGAATTATAAACTTTGCTGGAAACTCAAAACCATATGTTCCTCATCTTCTTACAGTAAACAACTATAAAATGTACCCAGCAGGCAGAAAGCTTTGAAATATGGTATATTTCTCGGTCTCAGTGGGTCAAGATATTGGCACAACTGATCTTTAACTCTAAAACAAGAGAGGCACACTAGCAATTTCTTTTAATTTATGATTACATTTCACATGAGTAGATTCTAGATCAATTGCTTTCATGGTAACTATTGCAGGAGGCCATGTACTAGCTCCTTCCTTTTATAAAACCCACTTGGAGGACTCTGTGGCATCAGCCTATTGACAAATGATTTCTGGAAATGTTACAAGTTATGGTTACATCTTCATTTGTATCCTGCAGGATACAAACCTCAACAGATCACATTTCTCCTCCCCTTTGTCCCTCAGGGGAATGCAACTCATTTCAAGACGGCTGGATTGTAAAGCTTGTTTCTAAAGTCCCCATATTCATGTCATTTGAAAATCTGAATTAAGAAACCACTCAAAACTATTTTTTTCTCCTCATTGTTCCACATTTTCCTTCTGATCTATTTAACTCAAACATGCTTTTTGTAATGCCACTGTGCTTTCAGACACCAACTATCATCAATACAGCTACAGGACGTATCAAATAACTGTGCCTGCTTCATCTACTGAGCATCGACCACCTGAGAACAGATGTCCACTTTGCATTTCAGTGCTTACTGAACACTTTYGAAAGTGAACTAAGAGACACAGAAGGTACCAGACATCTTACAGGCCTAAACAAAAATACCCCCAGCAACTACGCAAATAAAAAGAGCAATCTCCTCTTTTATTCTGAAGGTGCCAACAGGGAAAAGAATTTCAAAGTATTTGTATCACACACTTCTAATAAACAGCGTTGGATCATTAATGAAAATCAGCTTCGTGAGTTCAAAATAAACCCTTGTACACACATTATTTTAAACTGTCATACTTCATCTAAATCGATGCAGTTTTTCATTTTTAATGGCAATAGTGTTTTTGCCATGTATTTCTCTATGCAAAAAGACTCGAACTATTCATTCTTGTTCAAGCTTTCAAAAAAAATTTACCCTCAAGCACAGATCAGCATAAAATATTTCAGCTCAAAATTCAAGCAATTAAGAAAAAGTTTTCCGCAGCCAAATATGCCCTATAAAAAGTAAACATACGCAGGCAAAATAAATGGGAGTCGCTACACCATCATAATGATATAGGTTTATGTCACAAGATACACATTTAATGCTTCCATTCTTCTTAACACTTGCTCTCTGTTCACTACCGAACACTGAAAATAGACTTTTTTTCCTCTCTGAAAATTAGACATTCCAGTCACTAAATTACAAATTTCATAAAATTAATAATTTCTTTCATGGGAACCTTTGTTGGTCTAAACAAGCTATTTAAGGGAAAATGTAATAACAGGGTATCAGTTCATCCTCCTGTCTGTTGATACAATGATTAGAGGTTACGTACATATATATCTATATCTATATCTCAATGGACACATTATGAATCCATTTATTATCAAGGGTTGAAATTACACATGAATTCATAAAGAAATAAATCAGCATGGATCAACAGGGTCCACAGTATGTAGTACTGCCACTGCTTGAAAGAAATCAGTAGTAAAACAAAAGATGCTTAAAAGATACCCATGCTTTGGAGAACACATGGGTAAGCTGTAAGAAAACCAGCTCCATCAGTTTAAACTGCAAAGAGAAGACCAGCAGAGGCACTGCGTACGTTTAACACAAGAAAGGCACGGTAAGGGGGCTGACTGTGAAATATGCTGGGTGAAATCAGGTTAGCTCAAGATCAGTGGAGAGATGGAAAACAGAATGAGAATGATCAGAAGCAGACTGTGTCCCAAAGGAGGCACTCATGACTGAGATGAAAAGAAGATCAAGAAATGAAACTTGAATTCTTAAGGGAACATTTGCTCAAATACTGAAAATACTCCAAAGTAGTGAGGAGCATCACGGTAAATTTTCACAAGAATTTTGATTCTCTGTCTTTAATTCTCCTAAAATACACGACATACAACAAAATTTCTCTTTGCTTTAACCTGAGACCCAGAACTTTGCATGGAAATTCCAAAATCCAGATAGGGTCTACTAATTCAACTACATTCTGTTCATGGTGTCTCTGGTTTAAAAAGGGTGAAAACTACTATGTTGTTAAAATCAGAGGAAAATAAGCATGCATGAAATAGAAAATATGGATTTACAAAACTAAGGGTTTTTTTTATTTGCTACTTATTCCTTCAAACTTTACAGACTGTCAGATGATATATACAGACATCTGTTAGTAACTRCTTTAATTATGGCAACAACTAAAGGCAGACTGGTGGGGGTTTTTTGTTTGGTTTCTTCCCCCCTTTTTAAACTTATTTTCCCCTTTCCCCACAGCTACCATAGCCACTGGAAGCTACTATGACCATTCCTTTCTCCATAGTACACACCTTCAAATCCACCCTTGAAGACAGAATTTCCCAAGTGACTGTAAATTATTTCCAAATTAAAGCCACAAACTGCACTGATATAAAAAGTTCACTTCTTTAACCCTGCTTGAAAAGCAAACTTTCCTCCCTCTTATCTCTCCTTGCCACCCAAATAATAGATGACAGTCATCTGTTTTATGTTAGACTATCATTCCCAGATCTCTCTTGCTGATTCATTCTCAGCTTTCACAGCACAGGCACAAGTTGTCAGGAAGAGCTATGCTGGCTTCATTTCCTATATGGAATCCAACAGCTGGAGTTCATTCATTAGAGCAAGCAAAAAATCCTGATATAAATTAAAAAGAGCAAAATAACACAGTGACAAACACATTTTCCAGTATCTCAAGTACAACACTGAAAAGTACTGTAAAGCAAGCACATTGTTCTGTCAGCCAGGGAATTAATAAAGTCCAATTATCTATGGACATGCTTGTGTCTACAAAATCCCCCCATTTTCAAATTCCAATAACCCCAAAGTCTTCCCCTTCTTTCACAACTCCCTAAGTACCATTAGTCCAGTCCCACACATAACACCAGGTCCCCTCTACAGCCCTGTACCTTCATTCTTCATCAAATCTACAGTTTGCTCTCTGTCTCAACCCTCAGTCCCTCCCATTGATACTTTATCAGGCTACAGAAATCATGAGATGCAGCAGGAGGTTCCTACTTGCTGTTGGGCCAACTAGTATCAATACCCAGTCTGGCAAGCCACTAAGTCAACCACAAAAAATAATTGCTGAGATTGTATTTAATGGAAGCAGTAATGTGGATCTTCCATACCACCCAGCTACCAATTTTCAGGAACTTAAGGAGAATTAAAATTGAAACTTCTACCTTAGACAAATGATAATCAAATTATTTTCCTGTCTCTAGGTTATTCTTAAACAAATCCGATTATTTAACTAAATTTTATTAACTGAACTATCAACTTTAACAGCTCTTTCAAATTAGCTGCTATGAAAACTTTTATCCTCAAAATAATCAACCTTCTGCTAGTAACATTTAAACATAGTCTGTAATACTTCACAAGTGATATTGATGATTTAATGGTTTAATATAGTAGCATGGAAATCTTTTCACAGTTTGGATTTTGTTGCTTCCATAAAAACATCTACTTTAACACAAGATCTCAGAAGTTTAACTATTATCAAAATAATGAGAAAATCTAATACAGTATTATTTAGTTTCAGAAGGGGAAACTGCCTAGAATAAGTAAGGTTATTAAAAGGGCCAGAAAGGTTAAACAGCAGCATAGAGAAGGCTAGTAAAAAAAGGTCCTTTAAAACATTAAAGTTCAAATGATAGAAAAAAGAAAAGAAAAAAAAAAAAAAAAAAAAAAAAAAAAAAAAAAAAAAAAAAAAAAAAAAAAAAAAAAAAAAAGAACACAAAGCCTTGTGTGGTAAATGTAAAAAAAATACAGTGAGGGTATTCCACCCACCCCCCAAAAAAAAAGTTTCAATAAAAACTTCATAAGGACAAAAAAACCAAACAAGCAAAAAACCACATGTAGTTTTTCACATCCATTTGGAAATTATATATAGTACCATTTAACCACTGGTTAATGCTTCTTTTACAATGAAAAGGGACTTTAGCACAAATAATAATTAGGACCATTGACTAAATCTTTGACGTTAAACAGCACATTGCAAGACTAATCAAACATTTTAAGAGAATTATTTAAATATAGGTATTTGAAAATTGGTGAGCCACCTGCAGATTTAAACTCTTGTGTCTGTGAACAACAAAAAGACTCTCCCATTCTAGGTTTAGTATGATGTTTCAAGAATTTTATAAACCTGGAAACTGCAGTAGATTTTATCATCTGCCATGATACTGCAAAATTTAAACAAAAGGCAGCTCTTTGGCTTGTGCAAGAAGCATAGCGAAAACTATTTAATCCAGTGAACATAGAGAATCAACAAAACAACTTCTTGTATTAATCAGGAATGATTTTAGTGTTAAAGGGCCAAAAGAACTAAAAGATAATTTGAAGATTGTCTGATAAGCTCAGAAGCCAGGGAGCAGATAGTACCACTTCCGTTTTTCACTCTGTCCTTCAACAGAAAAGACATGTCTGTGTTTCAGCATAAAGAAGTTCTACTGTAGCTCTATATTATTTCTGCTGTAATAATTAATATATCCATATGAAAAATTTTAGTATTGCATTGACAGTTACTACGGAGAAAACTAAGTTTGGCAATATTACTCAATTTTCGACTCCTTTCATTTTTAACCTTTATCATGAAATTGATCATAAAGTTTATTCTAGAAAAAGCTATCAGTATCTGATGTAATTTTTGTGTATGCTGCTTCTTTTTGTTCCAAGAACAAGAATCTGAATATTAAAATTCAGTGTACTTACAGTTTATTTAAGTGGAATAATTTGAAGTGGGAGATATCATTAGGAAGACAGCTCTTAGATGAGTCATAACTTTTACCTTAGCTGAGCAAAAACTAACATTGCTGTATTGCCAAACAGATTAAATAAGCAGGATGGAAAACCATGAAAAAAGTAGCATATCAATAAAGAAACAAACAAACAGAACTGTCCTTTAAACACGAAACAGAGGAAAGTGCACTATATTTCAGAGGGATATTGATCTTACAAACACTGACGGCAAAGTGTCCTAGTGCCTTTATTTAAAGGAAGGCTTCAATGAAATTGCTGGTCTATTTTTAAAAAATTATAAAAAGAAGCCATAAGACCATGCATGATGAATTGGAAAAACTTCTGATGGATGTAGCATATACTTGTGGATCAAAAGATTTAATGTAAGAACTGTAAAACAGTAACTCAGACAAAAGTCAGACTCGCAAACACCAGATACAACAGTGCAGATTTATCGCCAGCCTCCACCCTCATAATACATCTCCTTTGTCAAGCTTTAGAAATGACTACCATTACTGGAGCCTTGGCCTTGAAATTGTATTAGTAATCAGACATGACGCTGTGAGTGACAGTCAAAGTTGACTGACTGGAAAGGAAACACACAGAGAATGGCATGCCCAAACCAAGTGGTTTACTACTCCTAGCAAGAGAGTTGAAAATAGTTTGCTTAAGGGTAAATCAAAAGAGCTGGCAAAGAAAGATTATGGTGTAAGAAAGATCTGGACCTGTAAATTTTTTTATGCTTTCTGGTTCTTTCTGTGTGCACTTTGTACCTTTAGAAAAATAAGTAATCAATGCTTTGCTTCGGTGATTTGCTGGTTTTGAGTCATTTTCATCATGTTGCTAATCACAGACCTAAAAGTGAACAGCTTGCAGATGCCCAATACCATTGGGCATGTGGTAGTAAAATAGCTAGGAAAAAACATCCAAAACATCATGTCTAGGAAAATGGATACACAAGTTTCAACTGAAAGTGGGAAGAGTGAAAAGAAGTATCACTCATGGTATGCAATGAGGGGAATCCAAAAATGTAAGAAAGTTTCACCCATCACCATAACACACCTAATAAGGAAAGGCCTAGAACTAATAGAAATAATTCTTTCTGCACTACAGGCAGAGAATATTTTGAAATAGAATTATTTTATGAAATACTAGATTTAAAGTCCATCTTCCCCATCCAAGCTACCAAGGGGGGTAAGAAATACTTTAAAAGGCCTAGGGGCTTCCTAGGCCAATTTAATTCAGTTTTGTAGCACAATCTTTTCAAGGAAGATATGCTGCCATTACAATTAAGCAAGTTACTTTTCCTAGTTTATTATTTATGATTTTAATATAAGGCTTACATTTGTACTATATCATTGCAATCCACATCCTTGTATCATTCTGTCCTATAAAGCAAAACTGTTGAAGTGTTTAGCAATTTACCACTTTGAATTATATTACAAATTCACCTGGAAGTTGGTTTTTATACTTTGATTTAAAACTATTACCCAAGTCTTGTACAATGTAATTAAATAAATTAAACCAGCCCCTGAGGACCTTTTGCTCTAAAATGAAATTTCAGATCCAAAGAGTGCCTGTAACCTTTACTGTAACCATGTCTAAAATGCTACTTGTAATTTCACAACTAATCAGATCTTGACAGAAAGGAAGACACTTGTTGATGGAACTCCTCCTTCCTGATATCCCCAAGGATAAATTTACCACATCATGATTGAAACAAATTGTATTCTATCAGAGGTATTACAAGTTTTGAAGCAAGGCTTCCGGAATACTGCTGCTCAGTTATAACGCATGGATATCACTCACGCCCTGCCCACACCGCTGGACTGGTCAGCTCATTAAAAAACTTCATATTTTGTGACATACACATTTTGCTTCCAATTCAGACAACCTAAAAACCAGGTTGATTGCAATACCCAAGTTAGTAGTGACTAGCCATAGTAAGTTAGTACCAAAAAAAGTACAGTTGAAGCACTAGTGTAAAAGGCCAGCTTTAAACATGAATCATTGGTTTTGTGAATGAAGGCAAATATTTTTTAATCCCACCTCTCAAAAAATATCAATAATCACTAATTGAAAAGCAAGAATTAACTGAACAGATAGTAGCTTATGTGTCATTATGAAAATATGCAAGCAAAATATTTGCAAAAAGCTATATTCATAATGAATGTAAGCACACAATAAAATATTGGCTCAAGACAAACACAAGAACCAGTCACAACAAATTTTTACATGACAGCTGAAAATTTCACCTTCTTCTCCCCTCGGTTCATTAATCAGGGTGCTTATCAGAGTAGTGCTACCATGTGCAGGGTATATGATTTCATCAGTCTGTACACAAAAGTAATAGGTGCATGATAACACACCAGCTGCGTGTAAGCTTCATGCCTTGATTCCTCCCTGCAGAAGTACTTATAAGAAGCTCCAGCTGAACTCGGATATAGCACTGGAGCTGGGGTAACACACAGGTCTGAATGTCAGTTCAGAAACAGCAATCTCCAAAAGCAAGAAACAGCTACTATTCACTGTTAGTGTACCCTCTGATGTTATTTGCTACTACTGACACATTAGAGTTTAACGGCTGTCAATGGCTATTGATCAAACACATGGTTTTGTAAACCTGGATATCATCAGCCAGAAAACTGCAAGAGTCAGTAATCACTGCTCAAGACTTTGCATACTTCACTTAACATGTTTTTCTTCTCATTAGAATGCCTTTTATATGAATTACATTGAGCAAGAGAATGTTCTGCCATCTGAAAAATTTGTAATTTTGTCCACTGAAATAGGATCATCATCTCTCAAGGGTAGCCTACCACCTTTCTGCCTCCGCCTGACAATCACCACGCTCATGTACTCTGACATTAGCAGAACACTTGCCTTCAAGGTGTCCCTGTTCAAGGTGGCACCATAATTACATAAGCATCAGCTGTACTCCTTGAAGCTCTGTAAGAGTAAGAGCTGATTTCTCACCCAATATCATACCTTCTTTTTTTGGCAATTAGGTAATAGTTTGAAAAGCACAATAAATAGTTCTTTTACAGTCAGTTGGACAGCTCATACGTTTTAACTTAAACAAGTACTAAGTACTTTGCTGAACTGAATCTTCAGTGATCACTTCATTGTAACTAAASACAGAATTATCAATAAAAAGATATTGTACAAAAAGAATCCTTATGGAGATTCAAGGAAAGTGTTCTAATGATGGTATTTTTGTTCTTTCCAGCTACAAAAATAACATGCTATCCATCCTGAAACACAAAGGTAACCAAGGAAGTATTATGTCATTTGCAAAAGGTTCACTTCACTAGAGCAAAGTGGTTTTTCATTATTATTATTATTTAATTTCAGCTACTTCTGTATATTTCAGCATTGAAAGCAATACCACACAGCGTCAAAACATTTCTGATGAATAACAAGCCTGTAACAAGAATTACACATAAGGAAATATTAAGAAAACATTAATTCCTCCATATGAGTACTTTCAAAGGTCATCTCTGTTTTTTTCATTTCTCCAAACATGATCCTACCTTGTTCAAAATACCTCAGGCTTCTATCCCATTTATTTGGTTTTGCTACAGACTAGGAAAAACTATAATGCTACAGTAATTTGATCTCCCTAGCAGATGAATCAATATGTCTGAAGAGCATCACTAATTATAATAGAAGTATGTTCATTAATAACACTATGCATTTGCATGCATAACTGAATTTTAATTTTTCAAACATGTACCGCAAAGAATATAGTTACAGTGTACCTATATGAATACCACAGTACGATATCAATACATAATCTCAAAGTGCCTGCATTCGGGGAAGGCATATATGAACAGATTTGTTGCACTACAGCCAGAAAACTACATACTCAGCATGCAGCAAGCCAAAACGTTCAGGAAAATAGGTAATTTATGTCAAGCAGATAAACAACAACAGCCACTCAAATTCCTCTTGCCAAACTCTACAGTTTGATTATGCCAGCCACTGTATTTAGCAGTTGGGGGTACAGACAATCTGACTTATTTTGCTTCTTAGAGAGAGAGAAATCATCCTAGTTTCTGCATCGTTTTAGTCTTTTTGTCCCCATAGTGAACTAAAATTTTGAGATATACCAAGTGTAATAGGAAGAGTTAGAAAGGGGCTTTTTGATCTCCTAGCTCACTGCTCCTTACAGAGCAGAACACCAGAAGAAATGACATTTCACTTGAGGGCCAATGAACCAGGATACTCCAGTATTTGCAGTCTTATCTTTGTAGATAGGATTCAATAATATGAGCATGCTGCCACATAGAAAACAACTTTACTGAAGGTCAGGCATGACATAACTCACTAGGAATTAAAGACCTGCATGAAATAGCTGCTGCTTCTTACTTACAAATCCATTAAATGGGTTAAAAGTGACTTAAACTATGGCGTCTCAGAGGGGTTTTTTGTATCTGCCAGGTGATCTTTTATTCACATGGTAACAGCAGGTAACAAGATGCAAAAATTTCTGTGTCTGTTCCCTCATTCTCCAGAGGCCTAGTACCTCTGTGTGACTTTGTACAGGTTATAACCTCTTTGGATTTCATTTACCCATTTTTAAAATGTGAATAATGCTTAACTTCCTCCTGGGAATTGTGTGGAGGCTTAGAATATTAATCCTGGTAAAGTGCTTTGAAATCAGTGAATTGAAAACAGCACAAAGCATCAAGTTTTATCTTGTGAATTCATTTCTTATTGTCTTTACCTTGTCAAGCTCATACAGAATTAACTATGATCATTTAAATCAGTATAGCTTCTGCAATAATAACCTTGCCCACTTCAACAATTAAAAAAAAAAAAAAAGATKATAAAGGTAAAATAACTTAAACCAACACTTCAGGTTTTTCTACTTACAGATGTAATATGTACTATGATATTACATACTGCGTTTCTTTTGTGCCAGTGCTGTGTTTAACACTTGCAATGGCTTCTCCTCCCTGGCCTTCTCTATCTACACGAACAGTGTTTAAGGAGCCTTCTAAAAGCAATAATCTGTTTCATTATGAAAACCTTCTTTAAAATGGTTATGAAGTGGCCCTAGTGGATGATTTTCTGTGTTGATATCAAAAAGCTTTCCTTTATATCTTTTATGCATAAAATATATTAACTACTTCAATTCTATGGAAGATAAAACGTTTCGTTAAAAAAATTAGCAGGCATCACTATAAAATGTAAAATATTTTTCTAGTTTCTATATAAATTAATGACCTCATGTTCAGAGTTAAAGAACAATAAAAATCAATGTTTTACTAAAACCCTGTTGACGTCCATTATACATAAATACAGTGGGAATCTGTTAGATTTTTTAAAAGTTTAAAAAAGCTTAGAATTCACAAGTATTTATGTTCTGAAGCGAGTTCAAAGAAAAATATGCAGTTACTTTCACAAGAACTACTTCTATTATATTTGTTTTAAACAAACCCAATAGAATGTGAAATCCAATAAACCCCAGTAAAATATGGGGGGAAAATCCACAATTAACCCCAACATTTTCAATATATATAGACAACTAGCTAGAAAGAAACTTCATGGGCTAAGCAAGCACTCAATGAGCAGATGACTTTTCCAAAGCTTATTTAAACATTTTAGTACTTCTGTTTCACTTCTATCACACCTTCTTCTGCCTGCATCTCTCCCAAAATTCTTGTGATTTCTGCATGAACAGGCCATGAACAAGCGATTTTTTCTGCACGCACATCAGCTAGGCCTTGACCATCAGTATCCTGACATCAGTAAAACCCTTATAAATGGTCATGAAATGTCAACTCTTTGCCGTACCCTAACTACACCTTGACCTCATGGAATTTCCATTCCTGTTTTTTTTTTGCTACGAGTTAGCCTAGATAGTCCTCTTCAAATGTTCTCCAGGATATAAACATAAGTAAATACGATTAAGTCCACTTTGTACTACAGCATGAAAGGAGTTTATCGGTTACGACACAGCATTAGAATCTGGCTGGCTGACAGCAACAACCCCCAAAGTTGTAAGTTGTAAACCCCAGCACAGTAATGTATTTATAGCAGAGATTGGGGCAGTAAGTCGGTTGAAATCAGAGACAATTCCCTGTTCAAAGGTGGTGGACTGAAGGTTTGGTAACAGATCTTCCTCAATAATCATATATTTGATCTAGCAATAAACAGTAACTAAACCACATTTTTACATACGGCATCATTCATTGTGTTAAAAATAGTTTTAAAATCCAAATCTGCCTTTATAGGGAATGTTAAGAAAGAAACCGGGAGAATTTTAGAAATACGCTGATCAGAAACATGGATAAATTTTTGTTACAAAGTCACAAGTTTTGGCATTAGATTTAAATAATAATAATTTGTTGAACAGATTCCTTCAACAATGGAAGAAAACAATCTAAACATATTCATTCTCTGCAAACTACACAGGAAGGCATTCATCTAAGTTTGCTGTAATATACTTTAAAAGCAGGCTCAATGTAATGGCAGTTGAATCTCTGAAAAGCTACTCCACATTGTTCTATATTGTTTTACTGAACCCATGGGAGTATGTCTTTCTGTATGTTTTAGTGATGCACACAGCTTTGATGACACTTCAATTATCTCTGGCTGAAATTGAATGTTAAGAACACTGTAAACCGAGTAATCCAATTCCTTCTAATACACCAGGCTGAATCCCTAAGCCCTAATGAACAGTTTTCCTTTTTCATTCCCTCTCCCTAGAGCTAACTAAATTGTTGAGTCAAGAACCTAGCAATTACGTATCATTTAAATATTTTTAGTTTATATGCATTCATCATTTGCAAGTGAGGACATGATTGCAGTAAGCTTCCCAACAATGCTATGTAATTTTAATTACCAGAAATCCAACGCGGTAGGTGAAACAATGCCATCAATATCTAAAACAATGCACTCAACACAGCTAGCAATATTGGAATTATAGGAAAACATAGTACAGGTGTCATGGTTTAACCTGGCAGGCAGCTAAACACCAACAGCCACTTGCTCCCTCCCCCCTCAGTGGGATGGGAGAGAGAATCAGAAGAGTAAAAATGAGAACACTTATGGGTTGAGATAAGAACAGTTTAATAATTGAAATAAAATATAATAATAATTATAATATGTAATGAAAAGGAAGATAACAAAAAGATAGAGAAATAAAACCCAAGAAAGACAAGTGATGCAAATGGGAAGGAAAAAAAAAAACACACACACACACACAAAAAAAAACCAAAACCAAAACCAAACCAAACAAAACAAAAAACCCACCAACAAACCAAAACCCAACCCAAACAATTGCTCACCACCAACCGACTGATGCCCAGCCAGTCCCCGAGCAGCAGCCCCCCAGCCAGCTTTCCGCTAGTTTATATACTGAGTATGATGTCATATGGTATGGAATATCCCGTTGGCCAGTTTGGGTCAGTTGTCCTGGCTATGCCCCCTCCCAGCTTCTTGTGTATCTCCAGCCTACTCAGTCGGTAGAGAATGAGAAGCTGAGAAGGCCTTGATTCTGTGTAAGCACTTCTCACCCATAATGAAAACATCTCTATATTATCAACACCGTTTTCAGCACAAATCCAAAACATAGCCCTATACTAGCTACTATGAACAAAATTAACTATCCCAGCCAAAACCAGCACAACAGGCTATGTGTGGGGTTTTTTAAATAATGTATCTTTATGCAGTTTGTATTTCATACATAAAAGTTTATATTAAAAAGAACAAACAAAACAAAAAATCCATGCCTAAAACTTTAAATTCCTGGTCAGCATATATTCTCCAACAAACTTGAGAGTCTTAAACACAACACAATGTCAAGAACTTACTAGTTTTGAGGAGACTTCATATTACTCATTACTCAAAAATTTCGTAAAACTTAGCTGGACAAGATAATGAGCAACTGAAAAAAAATAAGACTTAAAAAAAAAACCACCTGTGATGAGATCTTTTCTCGTGCAGTTAAAGAACCTGTTTTAAAATAGGGTCAGTTAGTGATCCCAAAATAGTGATTCACAATACATAGTGATCTCAATGTTTTTGAAGGAAGTCAGACATGTCCCAGGTTTCCAAAAATACTTACCAACCGTTATCAAAGTAAATGCACATTTAGTGAGTCAGTGTAATCTTCATTAAACGTTATCAATACTTATTTATCCCTAAAAATAAACTGTAAACCCCAGTAAGTGCCTTTTCAAAAATAAAATGCATAGCATTTAGAATAGGACACATTTGAAGTTATTAAAAGCCATTTTAAAAGAATGTGATCTCAAAAAACATTAGCTTTTAGCTAATAATTTTCACTCTTACCAGTTTTAAAGTACTTCACAGTGCATTCAGTCTGAGAAGTAAAAGCCAATAATTTTTAAGATAAGTAGCAATATTGTATCTGGGAGAAATACTTGGTTACAAAATTCAAAATCCTGGGAACAAAAACTGAAGAGTGGGAAGGCTGACAGGAATGGGCTCTCTTTACTGTTAATTTTCTACTTCAAAACAATTATGCAGTAGCTTTCCACAAATAATCAGATCAGCAGGATGACAAGACCCACCTGTTACATCAAGCCTGCAACACACATACAGAGTCAGCTTCTGTTTGAAATTCAGCCAGAGTCAGGCAATTAAATAGAATTGCTCTTGAAACGTCTGGTATAGCGCCATTTTGGAGAATCCTACAAACTGTGGTGGGATTTCAGGTTATTGCTTAGAATCAAGGTGATTCAGTGACACAAATTACTGCAGTTTCTCTGAGGTCATTACAGATTTAAGCAAAAGCAAGAGCAAACTGCAATACACAACTGTTTGTTGTGTTTTCAAACAAGCAAAGCTTGTTTTGATCAATATTATTATATTGATCCAAATTTGATGATCCTTTAAATACCTAACACAAACTTCTCCAGGAAGTAATTCCAATCAATATGAAAACACTTGATTTACAAGGCAAACATTAGTTGGATCAACGGTAATTGAAAAATACCATCTTCCCAGAGCTATATTTTCCAAACTTTGATTCTGTAAGATCTTCAAGATACTTTGATGCCTTTATCCTTGCACGTTACAAGTAAGCAAGCATCTTGCTTCAGAGAAGAGTAAAACTCTTACCTTTACTTCTGGTGACTGTATGGCCTATTTCAGCGAGAGAGGCATCTTTCCCTGAACTTTTCATTCTATATCACCTGTACATTAAAAACCTGCGTAACACAAACATTTTAAACCACTCTAGAGAAATCTCTACCCTCTTCCTCTTAGACAAATTGGAATACTTTGATTTTTTTTTTTACTTAATGCTACCGTTGGATAACTTACGTGAATTTCATATTAGTTTAAATTATCCAATTGCTGTGACTAAGAATGCTCTTCTGCAAAAGAATTTCAAGAAAATATTTTTCTACTCTTTTTTCAATAGCCAATTTAATGGTTAATCTGATGATACAGCACAATCAAAACGAAGTATCACAGAGTGGGGTATTAGTTCGAAGCTTTACAGAACTAGAGAACTTTGAGTACAGGCAATTATCAGACACTGAAGACAGTAAGTGTGCATTCCTACATGCTCATTAACTCTATTTAGACAAATGAGTAATGTCAGTAATTTCCACAAGGAGGCATATATAACCTTCTTCAGAAAGTGGACATCTTAACTTCCTCTCATTTCTCTTTACCCAGAGCTACATTTTCCTCAGGTCTTGCTTCTTCATTTCCCCAAAAAAAAGAAAAAAGAAAACCTAAACAATTAACAGACTTTCAAAGGAGTGTGGTATCTGGTCTGCTTTTGTACCACCGTTAATTCTGTGCTTCTCATGCTTTAAATAATCTCCTTTCTTCTTAAAACCTTTCTCACTGAAGTTACATAAATGCTTTTCTTCTAGCCATCCAAGCCATCTCAGAAACTAATACTAATTCATTCTGTTTTGCAGGTTTTTTACATTTTACTTGCAAGTTTTGCTCTGCATTTGTTCTGATATCATTCCCTTTGAAACCATCCCTATTGACACTACAGTATGCAAATTTCAGTCATCTCCTTTTAAAATTTTCAGATGTCTACACATTTTTGTGTGAAAATACATTGATACCACCAAGACCCTTGCGTCTTTTTTTTTTTTTGCAAAACTATAATATAGCACAACAGGATTATGATTAGAGGTGACTTTTGGCCTATGCAAAATAGGTAACTGACATTTGGCAGCTGACTGCTTGGGGGAAAGTAAAATATTTTCAGTATGTGATACCCTGACCACTTGCCTGTGCAAAAGGCAGCAATCAGCTGTGCAGCAATACATACTTTCCTGAACACTAATAAACATCTGCAGCACAATATTCTGTTCCCACTGCTTCCATAACCTGACTCATCATTTCCCATGTTTCTTCTTTCTTTTAACAGCATCTTACAACATCCCACCTGACTCCTCACACCCACTCTAAAACTCCACTGAGATCACCTACCTCCTATTACCCACCTTACTCTTGCAAAGAACTTTTCTTTTTGCACAAGCATATTTTGCCTACACTTCTGAGAAGCCTTGAGACAGCTCTCAAAATTATGTCCTTTAGGACCATCCACTCTGTTTTCATACTGGTTAAGATAAACAGTGTTTCCAGAGATCTCCCAGGTAACTCTGTTTCCCAAGGAACACACTAAGCAGCAATAAAAGGACTGTGTCGTCATTTTTTGGCTGAGACTGAAAAATTAAATCCTAGAAATTGATATCTATTAAATAACCCATGGGGTGGAGAGGTCTTTGTAAGAGGGTGGTATCCTCGTGAATTAATATTTGGTGTGTCTGACACTTCAGGGTTTATCTGAAGCTCAGGACACAAGTCTCAGGGTTGTCTGCAAGCACTGCTATACTCAGATTCATCACCTTCAGATTAGAGGGTGCTTTGTAATAGTCACCTTCATCCTGATTCATCCACAACCTAATAGCATACAATTAATACTTGCTTAATTACTTTCACTAAAAATTCCTGATATGTGCCCTAGTCATTCGACCCGGATAGTCAAGTGTTCAGAGGAACTATGTAATGGCTTTACCTGAAGCTAGGCATCCAGGATACTTAATTGTGATACTCCCCAAACTCCCTCCCTTCCAAATCAGATTTGATCTGCAAAGGATCATACGAACTCTTAAGTTTTATCAGTGGACCCTATGACTCTAGATTATTTATTCTTGAATCTAGGGGCCCCCAATGCTTATTTCATTTCTGTTTGCATTCATCCTGGAGCCATCTGTTCCTCATCCAACCTGAACTGCTCCTTCTAAATAATTGACTAATGACTCCTTTAAAACATATAATTCATTGCATATATACTTACATTATGTAGTATTTCCATTCTTTCCATTGAGACCACACATAAAACACTATTAAGACAAATGTCACATAGTATTAAGTTATTCTGCTTAAAAATGTTTGAGACAAAAATCCTCCCTTTCAACAGTTCTATCACACATCACAGTATCACATACCTGAAGTCCCTCTCCAGTTCTCACAGATTTTCAAAAGATAAGAAGGAGAGTTGGGTCTTCCCTATGTGATTCTGAAAATCTTCCCTCTGGAATTTCTGAAAAGGGCTGAATTGACACCCTTGGGTGTTAAACCGCTTCATCCTCCAAAGAGGTACAAAGAGCAAAAAATGCAAGTTTCCTTAGAACTGTCCTCCTGGTGAACTTGAAGAAATCATCCTTAGGAATGGAAACACAGTTCAGCCCCCAAGCCCATTCAGTTCTTGAACTATGCTGGCTGCTTGGTTACTTCAGTGAGATACCACATTCTTCAGTTTCTTTGGCAAACCTCTGGTAAAGCATCGCTGTACGAGAGTAGCAGCCCCTGGAGACAGCAGATTTTTAGTTCTCAGTGAAGTGATTCATATTTACTGCTTAGGCATATTTCAGAACAGAGAGAATTTATATATTCAGCATTACATGGTCTCTCCATGTCTGTCTCTCTACTACATATGCTGCAGAATTTCTAGCGTAGGATTTATACTTTATTAAAAGCAATACCTTTTTAATGACATGTTAAGTAACATATTTAAATTACAAATGTAAAAGATGAAATAAATCACCAAGTTTTAGTGTCAAATATATTGTAAATGTAAAGAACATTACAACTAAAAAACCATTTATTTACTTCTGGTTTGAAAAATAAATAAGAAAAACATACAGGAATAAACAGCCAATTTGTGCCTGTTAGTTACAGCTATTGAAATATTGCAAGATATTGTTAGATTGTAGACAGAAGTATCTACATACATATAATATTTACATAAAAATAGTGACAATTCGAGAACCGGATAAAATATTTATCTTTTATTTGAAAAATYGTTGAAAAGATCTTGTCGCTCTTCTGGACCAGTGAACAGTTATTTGCTATCTCAACCACGGTGAACTCCAGTCCTGTTCTTACCTTTCTGGAATTTGAGTTGCCTCAGATATTTAATGCTATGTTTTGGAAAGACAAGAGCATTTTGCCACCAGAAGACACATGTTCAGATTATGTTTTACAAATCAGATATTGAAATGAGAGAAAAAACACCCTAAAGGTTAAAGTCCCCAAATAAAATGTCTATGTAGCTGTGGGGTTTAACAGCACCAAGCTTTGGAGGATCACTTTCTTTAAATCAATTATGATCAATACAAGCCAGATGGCTAGCCTGTCACACTGGATAAAGCTGTCTGTATGATAAGGTCACCGCATCTGTCAGTGGGAAACTGCTGCAAAGGCGTCACATCTAAAACTCCCCATACTCACAGCCCATCTATTTGAGAAGAGTGCATCAGGGATTAAGATGTGCAGTGAAGGAATTACATGAGGTTACCACATTTGACAGCGTTTGTCAAATTATCTTTTACCACCTTTGCGGAAAGATACAAGAAATAAAACTGCTGCATTACCCCTTTAGTCAAAAGAAATTTCTAACAATTTTCTCCCATGGGGAGGTATTTTCTTTCCTTGTATTTTCAAACAACATTTTGATGTAATTTCTCACAGACAGTATAATTTTAATGCACACCATACTGTGCATCAGCTATCAGTAAAGTTATTACCATAAATAAATATCATCTCTTTGAAGGGGACAGAAATTGCAAGTTCCTGCTATATCATAACTGGTATTGTACAACCACTTGTAAAATAATCTCTCCTGCTGCTCCAGAAACTCACTCTAGAATAGCGATGATTACCAAGCTACACTACTTTTATCATCAGTGCTACTGTGTAGATGGTGATACACATGCTGTATCACTATGAGGAAAAAAAAGTAAGAGAAAGTTAAACACTTCTAAAACCAAGTAGTAAAACAAACTGTCTTCAAGTAAGGTTTGAAAATACCCAGATGTTTTCTTTGGTGTTTAAATGTCAGTTTTGGTTATATATATCAAATTATAGCAGATTGAAATCTGCTGCTCTTTTTTTTTTTCTGATGGCCTCACTTAGAGTCTTACTTTGCTTCCCTAATACTATAATTAAAAATAACAGAACCGATGTGACTCAACTGAAAAGAAACTGATGTATCTGGGTTTCTTCCCTAAGATACAGTTTAGAATAAGTAGCTCTGTGTTGTTTAATAGCCTGAGTACTAATAAATAGTTTACTACAGAAACACTTTAAAATATTCAAAGATTGTTTGAATGGGACACTTAGCCCATAATTTACATACAGTAAATTACTCAATAAAACTGTTTTCCATTCATGTTCTTTTTTAAATTGTTTAAAAGAAACAATGAAAACAAAAAATCAGAACTATACATCTTCTGACATTAATAAATGTTCTCATCACATGTGAAGAAAATTAGAGCTATGCTTCATAAGTATATGGGTGTAATATTACTGTTTAAAAAATACAGAAGTGTTTCTCTGCTTTGCTAATAGAGAATGTTTTCTGTGTGTTACCAATTGCCATATGTTTATTGAACTATATGGTTTTAATAGCAAAGTAGGCACCTTCAATATTGAATGTGTTTGCAATACAAAATTTCTCAGATTTTCGGATACTGCAAATTTATTAGATTCATAATAAACAATAAAACATGACTGTTAAACTTTAAGACATGAAAACCATTCCATTTTAGAGGAAATGTGTGAGTTAGGAAAGGCTATTCATTGTATGTCCTAATCTCAAAGTCTAAATTATTGTTTAAATCTTATTCTATGTTCAGCTGGTTTCTTCCTTGATAATGAAAATAGCGTGTTCTTCAGGAAAACATGTTCTGAGGGCCTACTTTTGAGCTCCCAGCAGAACACTGACAAGACAATTTGTGATTTCCTGGACAAGTAAATCTCCATTTATTAGTTAGAACATACCATCTACATTTTACCTACTAAAATGATAAGAGACTTATGCATCTTCTTTGACTTTGTCTGGAAGAATTATAGAAACACTTTGGTTAAACTTCAGAAAGCTGTTCATTCTTTTACTAAATAATCTGCTACTGAATTAGACCAGTGGTATTTTCCATTCCACTGACTTCAAACAAAGCTTAAAATATCTGGGTGAAATGAAGAAAAGTCGTCCGAGTAAACCAGAAAATGTTCAAGCTCTCTGGCAGTCAACAAAATGCCTTCTAATGGAGTAATATATCTATACCATTTTATTCTTACTGCATTAAAAGAGGTATGAGGTGGTCAGAGTTTCTCAATGGTTAGGTAAAAAACCAACCCCTTTTATCATTGAACTTCTATAGAATTCCAGAGCCCTGGGGTTTTATAATAGAACATCTGAAGTTCTTGCCCTAATATCTCTCCCAGTCCCTTGGTCTGACATCAGACTATTTAAAGAAAATCCTAGATATTGACTACTTATTGCTGAATGCATGTTATGCATATAGAATTAGCAGAGATGTATCTGTTCATAAATAAAAGCAGAAGGCACAAAATTGCTTATAGTAAGCATTGTCATAATACATACACAGACACTTCGAAATTTCTCAAGTCCTGTGCTCTGTATTTCTACTTAAAAATTTAAAATTACCATTTTTAAATA
The DNA here is from genome assembly GCA_035582835.1 of Phoebastria nigripes. NCBI lineage: Eukaryota > Metazoa > Chordata > Aves > Procellariiformes > Diomedeidae > Phoebastria > Phoebastria nigripes. Next base: position 1,430,744 of record JAYKAV010001665.1, read on the forward strand.
AACAAAAGGCTTTCCACTGATACAGCCTTCTAAATTTACACCTTCCTGAAGAGCTTCCATGCATGCATTAAATTAACAGATGAGTCTAAGGAGTCTTCATGGGAACACGGTAGAGGGAGAGAAGACRATTAACAAATTAAGCACTGAGGATACGAAACAGAGAATGCCTCGCTAACATCTCCCTTTAAGCAAAGGCAAACATCATAGGAAAGCACTGAAAGTATGTAAAGCATAAAAGTCACTCGGAGGAATTTATGAAAACTATAGCAGAATATACAACTCTGTTGCTAAATTCAGTAGAGAAGTTTTCCTTCTATTTCATAGCTTTGAAACGTAAACTCAAGTCTAAACAAAATGGATAATGTGCTGAGGGCTCCACACAGCACAGGTCTTCTGCAGAAAGCACAAGAAACATCCTTGTCACTTACATGCATTAAGTGTGGTTAAGATCTGAAAACRTGAAAAACACATTTCATGCTGATTTTTATTACCAAATGAAGCTTCTGGTTCATATAATTATGGCCACTGATTTTAGTTGATTTTGCTAAAGTTCCAATTTAACCTTCTCTCCTATTATTTTGGAAATAACTTAAAATAGCTACTTCATAATTTGGTAAGCATACATATAAATTTATTATTTCACCTCATATTTCCATTAATCATCAATGCAATACAAAGCAGGGATAAAGACAAAATTTTTCTATTCCTATATAGTTACCACTAGTTCCATTGACCCTGAACAAAACACATCGTTTTCTTTGTTCTCCCATTTCTGCATGTAAAAAAAGAAAAAAGGAATAATAATATAATAGAGTGTTAATTTTTTTCCCCTCAAGAAAGAGTTTTAAGTAACAGTCTAGGGCTACATAATGGTCAGAGGATATTAAGTACTAGACAAATTGTCAGTATTAAGATACAGCATCTAACTAAAAGGTAGAAATATTTTTTACTTTTGCTCCAGTTTATGCTCGGAAAAAAATCTTAAAAGTATTTGAGCTCCTCTGTAGGTATTAAACATCAAAAGCTTTTCAGAGGGGAACCGCTATTCTTCTCAGAGTTGCTTTCCTAATATATTTCTCTCCACAGGATTGAGAAGTGAAGCAGGAATTTAAGAAAAAGAATTATTTTCTGTGATACATCAACAAAGAAAAATGCTTTAGTACTCATTCACAGGTGGAGAGATGAGGTTCATACACAAAAGATAGTTTAACTTTTATTAAACGGAGAGGTTGGGGATACATAAGATATGCAGGAGAGACAGAAATTAAAAAGAAGAGAGTATTTTCTAGAGTCAATAACCTTATTCCCTTACATTCAGCAGGTATAATCCTGAAACACTGCTTGATAAATCAGGAACTTAATCATATTAAAAGACTGATGGGATCTTGAAATTTCAGAAAGGTTATGGGACAAAGCAAGCAGCTTGATCTATCAGAAAATCTGAAGGTGGGCAAAGCACAGCACTCGGTGTTGAAGCAGAACACATCTGGGGAGGAGGCTCTGCTTCCAACATTACTGAAGGGACATCTCCATATTCTGTCACTCAGTTTTGCAATGTAAGAGGTGATTTACAAGCTGTAATTGAAATGCCAAAGGACATTGGCAATACAGGGTATATTAGCACTACAGTGCTGAATGTGACCACAGCTTTAAACTTGCAAGCTTAGGTACCAATAACAGCATATCCGCAGGAGCACAAAACTGCTGTGATTTGGAAAATCTGCCAAATAACTTGGTGAAATACTCTGGTGGCTATCTTACGCAGAATATTGGGCTGCTATAGCTATTTATGGCTAAACTAGTGCTGTTTTAAGGTAGCTACTTTAAAATTGGACCCAAAAAGTCTCTACAGGCTGTGATGCTGGTCAGATCCTATTTGTAGCATAGGCGTATCCTTATCTTACCTTCCATTTGTATTTGGTGAACTAAACATACAGGATGTCTTTGATACTCACCTTGCAGTATTTATTCATCAATCAATCAGCTCTGTAGCTTCAACAGAGGATTATTGGAAGATATACTGCCCAGCCTCGCTTTAAATAACTGCTTTGTTTTGGCTCAATCTGCAGAGAACAACAGTATGATATTTCTTGAATGGCTGGCAGTTAAAAGTTTGGGTCTAGCTGCTTTGGAAGACCTTCCTATCCCTATGGTTTTTTTATAGGATGGGTTTTTAAGAGCAGCAGCTCTTCTGAGTGTTTTACTTTCTGGGAGAAAGGGATGTCAGCCTGTAATTGGGGTATGGAGCTTGACAAATACAATAGGGACCCTTAATGGCACACAGACATTTATTTTCTCGAGGGGTAAGTACTTGTGAACTTTGTTGGTGTTTAGGAGCAAACGAAATTAGGACTTAAAAATAGGATCTACAAGGGGTCCTTCCCAGATGGCAAAGAAAACAGGACAACCTAGAACAATTTCTTTAGACCCAACTAAGCAAGCAAACAGACTATAAAAATAGTAATACAATACTTATTTTCACATTGGGATGTGATAACACAAGAAAGTGGCAAACACCTATAAACACCTCAGCAAGACAGAGAGTTCTGCTCTGAAAGATAAGAGGGAATGGGGGAAAGTAAACAGAATCATTATTCTTTCCTCTAATTGCCATTTGATGTTGAAGAATATTAACCTAAATTATTCCTAGTCCTTTTAAGAGACATTTAGTATCTCAGTTACTAAGCCTAGCTAAGGCAGCCTAGTAGCTATAGAATTAAGCAGATACTGACAAGCCCACACTATGCTTGTGGTAATTTCACTGAAGGCAGATTTCACAGCTAATTGGAGCTTAAACCCAAATATTAGAAGAAAAAATACAAACAAGAAGGAAATGCATAATATATCATTCTTGACCATTCCTTCAATACAAATAAAAAAAGTAACAGCATTTACAGAAAACCATCCAGCAATTAGGTCTTTAAGTGTATTATCCTTTTGTTGCTTCATAACCAATGGATATAATTGGCTTTAATGGAAGAATGTTTTTCAAGCTTCCTGCTAAGCACATTCATGTAAGAAAACATTTTATGTGACTTTTTACTTTTGCAAAAGATTCTGTTGTGCATCTCTCGCTAAAAGACAGATCAGTGTCTAATTTCAAGTATTCATGGCTTAATACTCCATCTTCATCAGCTTATACTTGCCAAGTAAATAATTGATATGGCTTTATTAAAAAAGAAGTTGCTTTTCTAGAATTTTCCCTACCTTTTATTTCAACAAAAAGTTGTTGTTTAATAATCAAAATCCTCAAACTATGGAATGCTTAGTGAAATACTAATTTTCAGAATTTGTTTCTTCAAACTCAGGACAATGCAGAAGGGCAACAATTTTTTTGAACAGAAAGCAGATCTACTAGTTCTTTGATCAAAATAACCCGCAAATCAACCAACTTCTGTCAGGGGTTCCAGTGTCAATACCTAGCAGACACAAAATGTATAGTACTATTTGGAAAGAGATTTTTTTAAAGTGAAGGACTGATGCCTAAGACATTTTCTCAAGGACACCACCGACATTCTATGACAGCTCTGGGCATTCACCTCAGAACAAGCTGTCTCATTCTTACCTGAGCTATTTAGTGCTAAATACTGCTCTGAAAAATGACTGTTCAATGATAAGAACATCTTCCTCCCTTGTGTCTTAATCAGTTAATAACAAAACTAAGGTTAATAATTCCACTACAGTAGTGTTGTCATGCTGTATAAATCCCTTCCAGACGTTAGTAGTAATACCAGTGTGTCATGACCTCAAAATATTTATACATATATCTACCTACACCCTTATTGCAAGCCTTTTAAGCACCCAAATTAGGCGAGAAAGAACTTATTAGAAAAAATATTAATATGCATTTGAGACTGTATACTTAGGAGCAAACAAAATTAGGACTTAAAAATAGGATCTACAAGGGGTCCTTCCCAGATGGCAAAGAAAACAGGACAACCTAGAACAATTTCTTTAGACCATAAATTTCTGCACATGGGAAAAAGTTACAATTCTTCTTAGCATTCCTGAGTGTACTCACATCATAGTCATACTTATTTGTGATGTGATACAAAAGATACTCATTTTTATCTCCAAGATAAATTGAAAAAGTACAATTACAATTCATCCAACTTAATATCAAGCAATATATTCACAGCAACCTTCTCTCATATCACATTTATTCATCAGAAAGGCTATTTTAATTTGAGGAGGCTGGCATTATTATTTTGGCATAACAGTGGCCTGAATGCAATTGCTAGACAGCACACAAAAAGTATATGGATAGAAATACTGTACTGTGCAACCTATTCTAGCTACAAATCTTTATTCTACTTTTTCCTTCAAACAGCTCCTGCAGCTGATACCATAAGCTGCCTTGCCAAACACCCTACAACAAGCAGCATCTGAAAAGCTATTTCATAGCTGCTCCTACATCCAAAAAGCTTCACTGTATTCTGAACACGGTTCTATCCATGGACAACCTTTCTCCTACATTGTATTAAATATTAGCAGTTGTACRCTTCACTAGTTAACGGTGGCTTTAGTAGAAGTGAAGTACACCATGAAGAAACACCGCTACAGTTCTATGTAGGAGAAATAATGCAGCATTATTTGTACAGAAAGGTACATTTCAGCCGAGTTACCACTGTACAGCTAATAGAGCTCAAAAGAATTGATCGCAATTCAATTTCTTGGAATGGTAACTTTTATTATTTTTATTATTATTATTATTATTGTTATTATTATTATTATTATTTAACATTAGGAAATTTAAAGAAATGTAAATAAGAGGCAATCAGCATGAAACCTTATTTTACCATAGAGACCTAGACAGAAAAGGAGCAAGACAACACAAGACATGCAGTTCTTACGTATAAGAACAATACATTCAAATTGGAAGGGGAGTGGTGGTGGTGAGGAAATGCTTAACTTTGTTTACATAGTACTGTTTTAACTTGTAAATCTGTATAATAAAAAAAAGATGCAAGTTATTTCTCATAAACCTCACCATATAAATGATGCAAATAGAACAAACCAGAACAGGAAATGTGAAGTTCTTGTTTACAGAAAAAAGTGGATTTTAACAAGCAATTAATCTATCATTGCATATCACAAGTCAAGCAATTTGCAACTGAACATGAGAAAAACTTGTATAGGTCACACCTGCTACTTACAAAGTGTTGACATTCTTGCCATGTTTCACAAATATACTGTCAAAACTTGAAAGTACAAGACAAATTTATGCAATTAAGTTTTTGTTTGGATTACTAAAACAAGCCATAATTGATTGCTCATATTCTTTACTTCATTAATGACACTCTAATTAGCAAAAACTTATCAGTATCTGTGGCTGGAGGGTTAGCAGTCAGTGATAGAAATACAGGTGTGAAGTAACCCAATTTACGGTATCAGATGATGTTAATGATTTCACACAAGGAAGTAGGGTCCCATGAAATATACTCTCATTTGCTATTACTACCTACTGACAATCACAGTTTTATATCATGAAAAGATTACTATACTTATCTTCTCATTAGTAGCTAATTTCACTCATTTCTCTTGCCAAACCAATTATAAGAAAATTTTTCAGGCTGAAATGAATTAATAGAGCATTTGGACCCCACTCATTTTTCTCATGATAAAATAATTCATAAGCACTTACACACAAAAATCTAAATAGTTGTGTTAACTAATTAGTAGCACTAAGGACAATAAAACCTGTAATACATTAGAAGTAATAAAAACTCTTTTTAGTGAGTAATAATCATCAGATTTCCCTAACTTGCAGTTGTATTATAACAAAATCAGAGAAATGAAAGCGAAATACAGCTATTGTTATAAAAATAATTTCCTTTTCAAAGGAAGTAGCTGTTCCTCAAAATGGAAAATGTTAGTAACAGTGCACCCCTGAAGTTAGTACCAAAACCAGTGTTTGGTTTGAGTTATTAATGATTTAGAGGGACTGATTAGGGAGTTGATGAAGTTGTTAAAATTACATTGGTTTTGTCAGAAAAACAAATGGAGAATATTTTAAAACTCCATAGATATGGTGTAAAAGCAGGAAGACAAAATCTAATATCTTTGACTGACTGATATTTATCTCCTTCTGTAGCTCTACTAAGACTGTTCATGTTATATTGCATCCACATTTAGTATACATGCCACTGTGCAGAGAAGACTGGTAAATGCATGGTGATCAGGAAAGTGAGTCTTACAAAAAAAAGCCTTTGGAATGTGAGACTCTTTTGCCACCAACCAAAGCAGCCTATAGCTAGTTGACTAAGGCATTCTGTTGGAAGATGAGGAAACTCGAATTAGGACTCAGAAAAGATCTGGATCAAATGTTATGGTCTATAAGTACCCAAATTGATTTTGTATACTGTCTTAACCTGTCCCTTTTGGTAAACCTTAAACAAAGTTCTTGTGCCTCTCTTTACACACAAGAAGAAGTTGGATTCATTTACATTTCTGAGACAGAGTAGCAACTGATGTTGTGATCTCATCAGTAATTACACTAAAAAGCAGTAATGAAGAAAGTGTGATAAATAAGGCATCTATGGAATCTGGGAAAAAAAAAAAAAAAAAGATATTTCAGCTTATACAGACCAAGTGTCTCAGAACAGGACAACTGAAGGTATCAACACTCAAATGAAATGCACAACTGATATCTGACTGGTAGTAGCTACACTGCAACAATAGGTAAATACCTCCGAAGTACCTATTTGCAAGTTATAACTATTAAGTCAATCACATCCAGAAATCACGATGCGCATTTCTGCTGCTTATCACTGCTGAACACTACACAAATAGTTAGGTTACTTTAAAAATCCTTCCCCTCCCACCCCCCAAACAGATATTCACAGCTACTGAATGCAAAATGACTGATTTCAGGGGTCTAAAACAGGAACACAGATTATTTGAAATTTCAATACAAATATGTGGTCTCAAAGAAAGAAAAAATGTAAACACACATTTTCAAATTAAAGGCACTGGAGGCACACAGCTCATTTAAAATTTTTGGATTATAATACAGTGTGTAAGCATAGCAGACTCTTTTTAACTTGCAAGAGCAAATTTTGATTTATCTGAACATCAGCACCTCAATATAAAGTTAAGCTCAGATTACTTAGAGACATATTCTGTTTTAATTACCTTGTTGGAATCAAGCCCCTTGTAAGTCTTTTTAAACATAATTTTGTCCAGAGGGTACTAGATTCATTATCTCTCTGGATTTTAACTAACATAAAATGTTCCACAGAGGGCTGGTTTGGTTTTTTTGGTTTTTCTTTCCAAAGGGCACCATACACATTCATGTATTTTCAGGTTTTTTTGTTTGGTTTGGTTTGTTTTTTGGGTTTTAAAAAAAACAAAAACAACAACAACAACAAAACCCACTATGATCACTACTCAATTCCCTAAAAACAAACAAACAACCCCCCCCCAAACACTATCTGACTTGAAATCACAGGCAGTATTTTCATTGGGAAAAAATGCCTGATAGCTTTCTTTTTAATCTATTTTTACAAAGCTCTCTGAAGATCAAAGAGGTCTCACTCAGACAGATGCGTTTTCATGCCAATGGCTAGCAGAAAGAATAGCCTTCAAGGAAACTGCTCAGTGAATCCCTAAGTAATCAGGCAGCAGAACAGAGTATAAGAACCTTCAAAAAGGTCAATGGATATGGAAAAAAAAAAATCTTGACTATTAACTTGAGGGTTTTTTGGTTTGGGTTTCTTTTCTTTGTTTAACTCCACTACCCTGGAGTTAACTGCTAACTGTAGAATTTAGCCATATTTGGCAATAATTTCTCTAAAATAAAGAAATGTGTTAACAAAAGTAACAACTGCTGAGAAATAACAAGAAACATGCAAAATTCAAATCACTGCACTGTTTCTGTTCAAGATAAAATGCCTTTTGTTTCTTATTTCTAGCACTACTGCTTAAGCAAATATTTAAAGAACAACAGCAAAAATCCCTCAGGATATTAAGAAATCAACTGAGCAGATGATTAACCTCACTATGCTTTTAATATAAACAATTAACAAAAAAATATACAGTGCTTCATAAGAATCAATTAAAATTGTCTTTTTGTAGTATAACGGGAATCTAACAAACTAATTCTAATCACATATCCACTATTACAATCTGAACGGATCTTATTCTTCACTATCTCATACATATCGCACTATCATTTATCCTTAGGAGGCTCACATGTGCTGTTTACCTACTTTTCCAGGCAGGATTTCCATGTGAGCATTTATGCAACACTTGTGTCATGATTTTCTATGTATCTCAAACTTACCAAGCCAATGGCAATTGTACTGCGTTAATGGCCTGGTCACACACAGTAATTCTGAAGCAATTCTGCATGTGCCATGAAGTTGAACTGAGCACGGACAACTGCCAAAATCTTTTACTATAAAAACATAATTTCCAAATGGAACAAGAGAACTGGTGCAGTACAATCAAGCATGTAGAATGCTAGAATGAGTCCATGCCCTTCATATGGGGCCAACAAAATAGATGACATCGAGATTATCCTTAAGAAGCTTATTAGCTTTCCCTGCATTGCACATATTACTATGTTTATTCCTTAACTGAAATAATTTGCAAGTTTTCTTTTTTTCTACATAATTCTTTTCCCCAACGGGAGTTCACACATCATACATGCCTGTGATTTATTCTAAAGCTCCGTCATGATGAAATGTGACCTTAAACCTTCAAGATCAGCACAAGCAGCACTGCAGTCATATTAGCACTAGTCATATGAGCACTTCCAGCTTCCTCCCGCCGCCGCCCTTTTCCTGATGTATTGTGAAGGGTCGTGCAGCAAGTTTTTCATTGAAACACCAGAATTACTTTTAAAACATTGAAGTTATACCTGAATTATGAGCAGGAGTACTTTTTCTAGCACCATTTAAACTGATAAATGGGAGGAGACAACTCTGCAGGATCCCTGACAGATCTCCTTGAAAATCTGTACTACGGGTTTCAAATGAAGACAAAGCAAAGTGCTTACTAAGAATACTAGGGAGTTTTAGACTATTTTGTATATAGGCCAAAATGTACTTGATGAGGTTGCAGTTCTTTACATCAATCCTAAATTTTAAAAAATACTCTCTTACAACAGGTTTAAATAAAACTCCCTAAGCTTACCTCACGAATTTTAAAACAGTGGTTCCTCCCTTCATTCCACTGCCCATACAAGCTTTAGAGATAAACAAAGCATTAAGATAATGCTCTTGATGAATCTCAATCATGTAAACAGCTTACACGGCTTCTGCAAATTCTGGTCTTCAGATAAACCAGAAGACTTGACTGTCACAGTGGAATCCAGCCAGACTTATGTCTGGGAGCTTAACCAGAGGGCCAGGTCTCCTTTCTGGCTATACTATTAAATGAGAATGGTCCAGGGGCCACAGCCCTGAAGGAAAGTGACACAGGCTGGCTCATATCCTCACTGCATCGACAACACATTTCTAGAGCAGAAGGGTTATGTTACATAGTACTGGGCTCTGAATCTCCCTGGGCTTGCTGTAGATGCTTTAAAATATAATTTTCTGTGCATTTTTCTGGTCTAAGTGTGTGAAACTGTTTCAGAGTATTACTTTTAAGACCTGGAACACAATTCTTTTTTGCTTGCCTGAAGTTTGAAATAAAGACATGATGTGAGGGTTTTTTGACTGTTGTATCACATTTTTCTCTGTTGTGTTAGTGATTCACGACAAACCAAGTCTGGCACAATGTGGGGAGGACATGAGGAGGAAAAGATTTAAACAAAAACCCTACTTGTAAGTACTACTAGGGAAATCCAAAAAACTGTGTATGAAGATTCAGAATTAATTGCAGAACTACTATTTATAACACATCACTTTCATCATAGATGCACTCCTACATTTCAGAATAGACCCGAAGTAAACATCATGCTTCACAGTTAATTTTAATGGCAAGATTAACCTCATTACTGGAATAGCATTCAATCTCAAGTGTGATCCACAAAGCACAAACTCTATAGCCGCTAGGAAGACTGAAAAATCTAGGTACTATTCAGTCAGTTTTGAAAGGAAATCTCTTCATGTATCTAGCATTCAGTACTTCTCTTCTAAAATATTCCTTATATCCAAGATAAAAAAACAAGATAATGTTCATTGCCTTCAGTGATATTTCACAGAATTTTCACTGGCTATGCACTACAGCACTGGGAAACCAGCGGGGCCTCCCCATTTGAAAGGTTCTTATCAAGACTAACCAATGTTTTGAGCAAAAAGAACCCATACCATATGCATGGTTGACTTTGTTGTTCACTTTTTAATATTGTACATTAACACCAGCTCTGCAAGACAGTTTTTGCATCCTTGTTCATATGCCAGCAAAGAGAAATTAAAGCAGATGCTTAATGAGTGTTCTCAAGTTCAGCAAGGACATCACTGATATTTATTTTACCTTCCAAATACTGTTGCCTAGCTGTAGCTGCCTCAGGGCACAACAAGTAGCACTTGTTCTTTGACAGACTGGATGCTGTGAGCTTCAGAGTTGTGACAGGCAAGAAAGTCGCCTTGGACTATCCTAAGTTTGGAGAAACTAACACAGCACCCAGCAGAATCTTTGAGATTCTACCTTTTGTCTGGTTCTGGAGACTGCTAGTTTAAGATAATAAAATGTATACATGTACGCATGCCTCTCCGCTCTCTCCAGCTGCTGGATTCTCATTGTGTGTTTGCTGTAGGCCATCCCCCTTCCAAGTCACAGTGCTTTCTACTAATTGCATGCCTCAAGCCCTGTGTCATCTGTCCTCCTTCTGTGCTCCACAATCCAGTCATTAATCCACAAAACAACTTTTTCATAGCCCAGTATGAACCAGTCATACAGCTCCTTCTCCCCCCAAATTGACGGCATTTACCCCACTACATCACATATCAACTAAGAACTCAACTTGCAAGAGAGAGACAGCAAGTGTGAGAGAACAAGAGCACATTAGAGAATGAGCATGAAAGAGCAAATGAAAGCGCACGAGAAATCTCAGGGAAAAAAACCATTTTGTAGCTAGATTAGGAAACAGTTGGATGCAAAAATTATCTCATTAAATAACTGATACAGGACAGCTGATCTTTTAGGGGTTTCAGACCATCTTAACCAGGATCAGTCAAATGAGTACAGAAAAAGAAAAAAGAAAAAAAAAAAAAAATCAGCAACAGCTCACTTACAGAATTCCCAAAACAAGAAAACAACAATCAAGATAGCAAGGAAAAGCATAGGAGATAAGTTCCTTGTCTCTTCCAGCTTGATGTGTTCCTTCTGCATTCTAATACTGGACTAAGTCTTGAAGGAAAGGATGTCACAGACTTCAGCTAGACAGCAATCCTTCCTGGGCTGGGGGAACGGGGAGGAGACACCAGGAGCTTTCAGTATCTTATTTCAACATACAAATTCATAATCTCCTTCTGATAACATATCCCATCGCTCATCCTCCTTAGCATAATACAAGGACTTGAATTACTATCTCCCAGGGGACTCAGCTTGATTTAACTTCTAGTACTCCGTACTTGTGGCAGGTGCTAAGGCCACTGTCAACTGAATGAAAATTAGCTGTTGCCCTAACCACCAGTACAACAGAGAAAGGAAAAGATCTAAAAAATAATTTGAAGAAGCACGGAAAAATATTCTTGAGAAAGTGGGATGATAGGTTGCTAGTGATTGAACTCCAAGTTGATGACTCACACTTTTTCCCCTTAGATTAACTTGTTTTATTTATGTTGAAAAACAAAGAATGTATTTTGCTAAATTACTCTGATTATTGCTATCCCATTACTGCTGAGTCAGTTGTTAGCTCACAGTCCTTCTCAGATAAGCACAAATAAATAAATCAGGAATACATAAAGTAAATGAAAGAAAGGAAGCATAATACAGCATGGGAGTGGAATTTACTGTTGCCCCATAGGAAAATTCTCTGCTGTTATTTTAGGCAGGCTACGAAATAAAGGAACTCAAGAGTTTTTCCATGATGTTCTGTTTTAAAATTGCTCGAACGACGTAAAATACGATAATGTGAGTTTTTGAAAACTCGAAGCAACATTGGTAAGTTTGTTTGTATACACTATAACAAATTTGACAGTAGTTTGACTTTCCAGCTACTTCCTTTTAAGTTTTAATCAAACCATCTTAATATTTTGAGAGTTCAACTGTAATGTCATCTTGTCACATCAACATGCATTTCAAAATGTAGATAAGTAAAAATTATTCAGCCCTTGGATCATACACATCTCAGCTTGCTTGATTAAACCTCTTTTTGAAACTTATCCATCTTTTGCTCAGTCTCCATTGAGCATTCCTCTAGTATGCTAGGTAAGAGGACACAGCAACCCATTAGGGAGTCTAAGGAAAACAAAACAAGACAAAAGAAAACAAAAGACAACCCCGACACACAAAATACTGAAATACTACAGGAAAAAAGAAAAAACCCAAACGCACAAGCAACCGCAAACCCTTACCCCTCAACATTCTTAAAATATCACTAAACTCCTGAAACCCCAAAGAGTATATAGCAGTTTTCAGTCTTTGTGTAGGGAATACTTCACGGGGTCCCGAAAAAGGCAAGAGAAAAGCACATGCGAAGCAGCAACTCATGTGTCATTTCTGAAAGGAACAAGAACAGCTAAGAACTGCTGGTCTAGTAAACATGTCAGATATTTATTTCAGGAAAATACGAAGTTTAAAAACTAGAATTTCGATTGCACATTTTAATCTGTCATTGTGTGTTTGTCAATGAGTATGCTCAAACATTAATATATGCCACTTTACTAATACAAAAGAAACTATCAAGGCTTAATATTTCACAGAGAAAAAAGCAGATAAACAACACAAGACAGTTCAATGAAATTAAGCTCCATAAATACATTTTGATGAGTTTCTAATGACAAGCCATAAGTCCAAGGGGTCATAACAGCCCCATGAAATTGTCAAATAATTCATTTGCACCAACTTGGATCCCTCCAGCTCATTTAAAGTTAACATTTGTTAACTCTAAAACCTATAAAAAGCAAAACTTGTGGAGAACATACCACTGCCATAACAGTTTAGACCAAAGGTCAGGCTGCTCTCAGACCATGTCTGTCTGTGACACTTGTTGTGAGCAGGGACTACAGCTCACAGGTCCCATAAATGTCTGCTTGCCTGGCTGCCATTACCAGCACTATTATTTTATTTTGAACAGCTTATTCACTCTTTATACCAACCACTGCTACAAGTGCAAGATGAGTAACAGTAAGACTAAAGGATGAAGCAATTCCTTTTTCACTTCACTGTCACCTACAGCCTAGAACTCTGCAAGCCACAGCTGCCTCCAACGTCACCACATTTCTTCCTCATAATTCATAAAGATATTAAATAATGCCCTGAGTCTGCTAAATAAATTGTGTATTTCTAAAATGCATACACATTCATAAAAAGTGAGGATGTTTTTTGGTCTTTTTAATATCATAACAAATATTCTCATGAATCACTGCTAAACCTTACACATGATCAATTGTAGTAACGATAGGCTTATACCAATATATAAAATATAGGCTTAACCAAGCCTTTATTCCTATTTTACATTACCTTATGATCAAATGAAGTGAGAGTCACTTGAGTTTAACTATGCATTCTCAGGTATACCCTAATTAATTCAGCTCACAAGGCCAATAGTCTGAAAGTCAGTGAGACTCAACAAGAAACAGTGAGTAATATGTACCATAGTGCATAAAATACTTAAACCTAGAATTTCTCATACTTTCAATATTGTGTATTAATTGTGGGTTTTCTAATTGATCAGAAATGGAAAGAAAATACATCCCTATTTCTTCAAAAACCATTTTGGTTAAAAAATTAAATTTAATTCTTAATGGTATACTACCTTGTCTGAGCTGCATGACGACACACACACACTTCAAATTCACTTGAATTTTTCCTTCAAACATCTTGTAGCTAGAAAGATTCCTTTGTCAGGAATCAAAGGCTTCCCAAAGATCAATGAACTCAGCACCAAGCTTTTGATTTGGAGATATTTACCTACTTATTAACAAAGGGAAACAATACAAAGCACTGATCAACAGTAGAATACAAAATATGCAAAGCCAGCTTATTCATCACAGAAATAATGCAAGTTTCTTAATGCAAAGGTTTTATCAGAAAAAAAGCCTTACACACAATTTGTTTCAACACCAATAAAGCTAATAATGTCTAATGTCCATAACATCTAGGATCAGTTTTTTCACGCTCCTTGTAAACTGGAATTATGATATTTACATCCCACTTCCTAGGGAAAGAGCAAGATCTTACAACCTATCAAAAAAAGTCTAAGATACACATTTCTGTTTTGAACTAAACAAAATCATGCCAGCTGTAAGACCTGTGCATCTCCACTGGGGCAATTCCAGTGAACTAGATAGTGGACTAAATACATTACATGTGATCTCTCTGATGCTTACTTATTTTTTTTATAAAAATCAAAGAGTACTTCCCTCCCCACCCACCCCCCCCGCCCCGTTCGTACTGTAGGTTATGGAGTGACTCTCTGTGGTGGGTTGACCCCAGCCAGCAGCTAAGCACCCACACAGCCACTTGCTCACTCCCCTCACAACAGGATGAGGGAAAGAATAAAGCAAAAGTGAGAAAACTCATAGGTGAAGATAAAGACGGTTTAATAAGTGAAGGAAACACGGAGGGGGAACAAACAAGTGATGCAAAGACAACCACTCACCACCTCCCACGAGCAGACTGATGCCCCCCCCAGTCTCTAAGCAACAACTACCTTGGAAGACTAAAGCCCCCCACATTGCTGTTGTTTTTTTTTTTTAGGTTTGGGTTTTTTTTTTCTATTGCTGAACATGACGTTTTATGGGATGGAGTGTCCCGTTGGCCAATACGGGTCAGCTGTCCCGGCTGCATCCCCAACCTACAGAGTAAGAGAAAGCCCTGACACTGGGCAAGCACTGCTCAGCAACAGCCAAAACATTGATGGGTTATCAACACTGTTTTAGTCACAAATTCAGAACACAACACCATATGGGCTACTATGAAGAAAGTTAACTCCATCCCACTACCCAAAATGATGGGGCATAAGTTATTAATATATAATACCAAAGATAAGAATAGATCTGTTTAAAATCCTCTTTCCATCTGCCTTCTCTATACAAATGTCAGTATTTGCTGTGAATTCCACTTGTCAGCCAAATTCTAGGAGAATTTCTTAAATCTGAAAGGAAAAATTCTCAGTTTTAAGTAAAATCTATGATTTTAGTAAAAACCTTTAAGGCTAAAAATGCTTTAAAAACATCAGAGATTCTTTCTGTTATCCCTCTAGTTTTACTCTTCCTAGCAATGTAGATTACAAATATTAACTTATTTCTGTATCCCAAAGAAATAAAATTCTCTCTCATCTCCAGAGTAACCACAAATTTAACATTCATGCAAAAGAAACGTGGACACTACAGTATTGAGTCAGGTACATCATATTTATGTTAAGCCATTAAAAAGCATTTACAGTATTTATTTCTGCAAGTATCCTGCCTGCCTACACATTTCAAAACTTTATGTTCCTATATGCAGGAAATATATGTAAATGGAGTAACCACTGTAAAATACTCATTTGCTTCATTTCTCATCTTTTTCTTGGTTGGTGGAAGAAAGAGGAACTGAAGATTCTATCACCAGTTTGAGACAGAAATATTATATACGCTGGGTTATCTTGAGGAATTAAAATGTCCCTTGGTTATCATATTCTAAAGCAAAACGTATTACACTTATTCTGCATATATTATGAAAGTTTTAAATCCCATCTGACATAAATTCAGTTAAGCACATCCTTAGAAGGTGGTTGTACAGGTAATGGAAAGACCCATAAGGATGTTTAAAACTTTGTTAAGGGATACAGGTAAATTGTATTCAGATATTAATTGTATTAAGATTTATTCAACTAACTCAGCATTAAAACAATTCAAATACACTCCTTACAGGAATCATGTTAGCTGACTGAATCAGTGTATTCTGAAAAGCAAAGCACAAGTTGGAAGCACGCAGTTTTTCCAATGCCTTTAGGATTTCCTTGTACACAGTCTAAATGGCCTTATTCTGGAGCCATCTCACAGTGAGGACACAGAGGCCACCGTCAAACAGGTGTTATACGGACACAGATCCATATAACATCAGCTGTACTTTCATACACTCATGTCCTCACATGTCGAGTGCCTCTACGTTATTAACAAACATAGCACAGTTCTTTCAAAAAAAACATCCACAGCACTTTTATTTATAGTTTTATATGCCAGGTGGGCTAGCAGTTGAGAACCTGGCTCTTGGGAAGTAGCTTGAACGCCTTGGAGCCAGGAATTCTTCTCCATATGAACAGGAACATGAAGAACATGTTTTTGCAAAGGCCATGAGAAAACTTAGATATATGCAGGTTCCTCAATAGATGGGTCACCTGATTTACATGAAGACTGAAGGACAATGCTGTATCCAAGTGATAAAACTGCAGCAATCTAACGCCATGCCACAGATAGGAACAATCAGCTCAGGCAATGAATGTTATGAGGGATGTGAGGGACTGGCAGTCAGACAGCAGGATCCCAAAATCAGGTTAAAAATCTCAGTAATTTTAGTGAGATTACACACACACGCAAGTGAGAGAGATGGGGTTACTAAACTGAATTTAGGGATGTATTATTAAGCGAATGAAAATAAAATGGGAGTACATCACATTACTTATAGACATTCCAGAAACGATGACAGAAGTGCTTAGGTCACAACTACACTCCATGTGTCTACAGTCCAAAGCACAAAGTCAAGCAGACAAACCAAAAAACACCCAAACAAAAACAACAACAAAAAAACCCTCTTAGCTTTGAGAAAAGCATGTTTTACAACATAATCCTTTCAAGAAGAGAGTTGTATAAAAGTTCCTTCAAAACACAAATGGTGATTTCCCACTAATACTGAAGAAAAATCATGCCTTGATTCTTCTCTGCCTGTTTAAAAAAAGCCATAATTACATATTACTGAACAATATAATTTAAATAATTTCACATATACAGTGTTTTTGGAAAGACTTTGAAAATAGTCATATTAAACTTTTTTCCACAATTATAACCGAAAACTATCTTTAACCTTTAATGTTTAAGCCATCAACCAAACTACCTTAATCCATAAAGCCAATCATTTACAGAACACTCTTACCAAAGGCTGGCTAGTTTGACAATACTGTTGAGGTTTATAATTAAGTACTCTATTACTTTAAACATGGTCACTGGTATATGTTAAAGCATTTATGAATACACTTCACTGGCATCCAGTTTAGGATACTTTACCATTTTTAAAGAAATTTCATCAGAGATCTTAAATTGGAAGTACTGTTTGGGTAATATGGTTTCTTCTTTTCCTCTACCCACTCATTATGGAAGAATATCTTTTATCAGTATACAATGCATCAATAATTCTTTTTACCAGCTCTCAGAAGTACCATATATTTGGTTTATGGTTAAATGGGACTGAACAAATATACTAGAAAAGACCAATAAGAAAATGAATTGAATGATTAAGGTAAATTTGTAACCATTTTTATTGTCTGCAAAATATATATATAAAATATTAGTAACAAAACACACTGAAACATTTTACTAAGCTAATTTAGCAGTCAATCAGAGCAAAAAACATATTCTTTATAAAGTACTATAGTTACTTTTCATATTCCGAGTTCAAATCTCAGGAACAATTTCAGTATATACATTCACAGTGTCTCAAAATATATCTTTTCTTTATGAACTGTATAATTTTAACCACCCTGCCAAGTAACAGAACATCCTTTTCAAATTAGAAAAGTGCATTTGGAAGAGAAAAGCGCTGCTACTTAACTTAAAGTTCTGTATCTTCTCTCAGTAGAGCAGCATCATTGCCTTACATTATACAGGATAAAAATAATTTTACAGATTTTCTGTATTGATTACAGAAACTGTGTACTGGCAGCTGTATCTGCCAGGAAAGTTCTGTCAGACCGGTAGCTTGGTCTTTACATAAAGGATGTTTTTTTGTCACAAAGATAGTTACTGCAATTCCTGAAATTCACGTTTGTTCCTGTAGGTTATCACAAACTACATGAACGCTTGTGAGGATATATGCTTAATCTGAGTTTTCATTCAAATTAGTTTCAGTAACCGTTAAAAAAAAACCAGAGTTCTAAAGAGTTCTAATGGCTTTGTCTTTAAAAGTTGTTAATACACTACTTTCTAAAGATTTTTTTTTTTCTGTTTTAGCTATTTATTTTGCCATTCCTGGAAGTAAAGTGAGTTTATTCTGAGAAATAACAATTTTCTTCCAGGTTCAAAGACAATATATGGATTATCTGTAACTTATTATACAAGAAATAAAATTTATGTTGAATGTAAGTGTACCATGGATCTTTTCATCTTTCAAAACAATAATTTCACACTTGTTCACTCTAAAATAAATTCTGATTAAAACAAAAATAATCAGAACAATGGCAACATTCACTGATATAAAGTTCAAAGCAAGAAATTACTTTCAGTTGTCTTATATCAGAATATTTACAAATACTGTTTTTAAACAAAACCAAAATAATATCTCCAGCACTGATGCATCCTTTTCTTAGAAGCTAAAATGAAGTCAAGTTTTTAATTTAGTTCTTAAACAATCACACCAATAATGATAACAGATGCACCCTTTATCAAGGCAGAAAAGACATCCTGCTGTGCCTATTCATCAAGAATATGAGGCTATTACAACATAGATAGTTTAAACCTGTTTAGTCTTGATTATGCTAGGGGAAAGTGAAAAACATCTCATCCTTCCATAGAGCTGGAGCCCTTTTTGCTGTCTTTCTTTCCTTTTAGGGAGAAGTAACAAGTGAAAAGTAAGGCTACTAGTTAGAGCATAGCCAGAAGGTCAAGGGATGTGATTATTGCTCTCTACTCAGCACCTGGGAGACACATCTGGAGTACTATACCCAGCTTCCCATTCCCTCATACACGTAAGACATTGACAGAGTTGAGCTAATCAAATGGAGGACCATCAAGACAGTGAGAAATTGGAGAAAACACTGTATGAGAAGAGGCTGAGGAAGCTGGATTTGTTGTACAGACTGAACAGAACGTTCAGACTGGATGCGATTGCTTACCTCAACTACCCAACAGCAACTACCTTAAAAAAGGTTTTAGACTGTGCTAGAAGGACTACCTGCAACACTTGTAAAATTCCTGAAATAGTCAGATCTGCTGACACAGTGAAATTAAAACCAGTATATACTGTTCACTTCAATATCATAAAGTAGCTATGCCTTAACCTTTTGAACAGTCACTCCCAGAACGCCAGCTAAATTAATGCTTAGGAGTGTATCTTACCTAATATGTATGAAACGCGTATGCAAACATTTTGTGTGTGCTTTCAGCAGCCACAAAGGTTAATAAACTTGATCTTCAGTGGGATCATTAATAAACAGGGCTTTATCTAAAGTACAGGAGAAGGTTCTCCAGTTCCTGTCCAAAAATTCATTTGATAGTTTTTCTGTTCAAAAAGATAAATAACAATTCCATTTCAGCAGTGAGAGACGTATTTGCCACCAAAGGAAATAAGAGAGTAGTGGAAGACTAAATGTATTCAAAACCCGAACATAATTTTGTCCAGGCTTTTTTGGCTCAATTTAGTAAGTATGATGGGAAGAAGTAGAACTCTTATTAATAGCACGGACAGCAGGAGGTCCCTTGAAAAACTACTGGATAGAGCTAATTACTGAAAATGTAAAATGTCCGGTTGTTTATTGATTATACTGTTGTATTTAAGAATACCCTTACATATAAAGTACCAGTCTGGGAAAGTGATATTGATTTTAGCTTGATAATTACAACCCGAATAGTCCCTTTGTAATACAAAGCTTTATTCAATAAAATATTTACCATGAAGTTCTTTGGGCCATACAGTACAATCAATTACCACCCATGATCTCTTATAGCAGCAAAACATTAACATGGACATTTGAAAAAATTTGGTGAGGTTTTTCTTGTTTATTTGGGCTTGCTTTTGTTTTGTTTTGGGGTTTGTTTTTTTCTGGGGGGTGGGGGGAGGGGGGAGGTGGTGTTAATTCCTGGGGAGAATTCTTTTTATTTGCTTTAATAACTGAAAGCATGAATGCTGCAAAAAACTGTAGAAACTACCAAAATACTAGTCATTTTCTTCACCATGGCAGAGGACAATTACATATTCCAAGCTTCCTACTTGCATTCAGTAAATACTCAGCCTCAAATGTGAGAGAGACTTCCAAATTCTTTTGAGATTAAAAGGTATAATTAACGTATTAAATATTTAGTATTTTTTAATTTCCCAGTAGCCTACACTACATTGCCTTTAAATAATATTGCACTCAGTATAGTGGTCTAGATATATAAAAACAAGAGAAAGACAGATACAAACACAGATAAACAAACATGTAATTTTATTGATATTTATTCCTATTACAAAGTACTTTTTCTGAAAGAACAGTTGGTAATCTAATTAGAATGCACTAAAAAAGAATGATTGATAATTCAACTAAACGCTACCTTTTCCTTATCATCATTTGCTTTATGATTACCTGTAATTAGAGATGACTTTCAATCAATTTAAATAAATCTGCAGCCACTTAATGAAAAATAGTCTGAGAACATTTCTCAGTCTCCGTTTCTCAGCAAGGAGGGTCAGCAGGCCATTAGAATACTAAATCCGAATGGCTATAAAACAGTATTCAGGATAAGAAAGAATTTTTTATTTTTATCTAGCATACTGACAATGAAATGAAAATATACTCAGTATATTCTCATTCAAAATTGAAAATATGTTTAAAATAATGTATTCTAAGATAAGCTTTTCCAGTATAGGATGGATGCACAGGTTCAAATAATCATTTCTTAGATACTATTTGTCAGAGTTCAGACAAGGTCAGTTACCATGAATCTTTCTGGCAATAAAATATAACAAGTTTTTTCACTTGAGAATAAATGTCTATATTAAATATTAATACTCTTTATACAATATAATTAATGTACAATGCCTTATGAAAACATAAAATGCTGACATATTTGCTCTAAAAATATATACGTTGTCTTAAGAAGCTAAAACTTTTTTTTTCCCCTCCTCCTTAAATCACTTTACTCCTCTAATAGGGAAATGTAATGCTGCAGAAATAAAGAAAGCAAAGATAGCCATGAGACCATTTGTACCATGCTGGTCTGTTCCACTATACTAGAGAAAAATCTAGCTGCATCTTTCAAACCACACACTGTAGTCAAACATTCTCCTGAAAATTACATCAAGCAAAGAACTGGAGTTTTGACACTCCTCAAAAGCCTATTCTATACATTGTTAAAATTGAAACTTTAAATCTTTAAAAAAGGCAATATTATGAAGTCTGTCACTTGCTGTCACCACAGGAGTAATTTTAAATTTTACCAGAACATTGTTGGCACCCTGAGTTCTACCCGCAGGAAAAATAAATACAATTTGTGACAGAAACTAATATTTCTAAGTCAAAACCATTTTTCCAAGGTAGTTGCATGAAGTAATATCAGTATGTTTTATTTTATAATATATATCATTTGGTAAAGATCAAATTGGAATGGCATATGAAGTTTCTCACATCTTCTAGATTTGTTCAGTATATTGACTATTTCCCTGATTTGTGTACTAAGATGAAATGCTGGTGATGGCTACATAGAGATCTTTATCTGTGGTACAAGAAAATCTCTCAGCTCTAATGGTTCTATTCAATATTCTCTGCAAATAAGCATTTACAGGTAGAAATGGGAAACTATGAATCTACAAATTAGAAACGCTCACCAAATATTTTGTAGAAAAGTGGCACAACAGTATTCACCTCCATTTTCTTTCATAAATGCTAATGAGAGTCCTTCAAGAGGAGATCTGAACATCATTTTTATGCTATCAACAGACTCAAAATCTACTTGGAGAAGCATTTACCTTTCCAAGATCTTTATAAGTTCTAATATATTGTATTACTTTTAAAATTACTAGGAATCTCGCATTAACAAACCTTTTGAACTTGAATTAGTACTTTTTAAAATCACATAGCAAAGTTCAGAAAAAACTATAGTACAATACTACTCCAGTGTTGTAGTGGTACTCATTAAATGCCCAGTTAACTAGAAACAAACCAGAATTTGTCACCTGTACTTAGGTTATTTCACTGTTGACAAGAACCCAGCCAGGATTTTCAAACGTTTGTGCCCAAGCTCAAAAAAACGTATCAAAATATACCTCCAGTCCTCCAAATACTTATGTAAGTATTTTGATTATCTGAGAGTGATCATCTTGAAGTGAAGTATGTACATAAGATGAGGAAATGCAAAAGTGGTGATGTCTGATTTCAGTTCAGCACTTCAGTCAAGGTGAATTCTCAGTGTGCAGCATCTTTAAAAATCCAGTCACTTACTCAGGCAACTGTATCTTTATTTCAGTGTTAAATTTAGACAGGCATATATTTATATGAACATTATAATTTATCTCCATAATGTTTGCTTCTAAGATGCTGCACAGTCAAAATTTTAAAAGTGCTACTCCTGTTATATCTAACAGCCCTGTATTTTATACAAAAAAGAACTGCTGTATTTTGTGTTTCCATGTGTTCATAATTTATTCCAGAAAAGATGAGACAGTACCTCTCTAAGATGCTAGATCAACCAAGTTCTCATTTCTTAAAATGATTCTTATTTAAAAAAAAAAAAAAAAAAGACGCTGTAGACTATCCTATTGGATCCGCAATTAAAAACAAAACCAAAAGACATACAGACTCTTACCACATCTTCAAGTAGAAGCCAAAAGGCAGAACATCTCTATCTTTCTCTTCAGCTTTCAATGGAGGATTTTTTACCATTTAATACATATTCTCAGAACAGCTGCTAGGTTTGTCTTATAAGAAAGACACAGAAGCAAGCTCACTGGATGTGAAGCTACTGAAAGTCCAGTACCAGGTCCCCAGGGATGACAAAACTTGTGAAGGCATCAGTTTATGGCAAGGGAGAAGCGCATAGGCTACCAGCCTCCTTATTGCTGCAACACCAGTGCAGATAAGTCTCATTTTATCAGCTGTTTCATACAGGAGGTTTCAGGTACTACAGCAGTATATGATAAAGAAAAGTTCAGTACCTATGGAGTAGTTTCACCACACCTTTTATGCTGCTGGGCCAAGAGATATAAAAAGACACGATTAGCATCTAAAATCACCCTTTCAATATAACAGCCAAACATACAAAGCAATCTTTCTACTCTCTTGGTAGCAGTTTGGTATCACCTTTGCAGCAGCAGTGCAGTTTTGAAACAGCACTTACAACCTGACTGCTTCCTTGCTAATGCTTGTGTCAGGCCTTAAAGGTGTAGGTTCAGACAGAGAATGGAAAATTCTCTTTTGTGAGGAATGCAAGCACACCACTGCTACCACAGCTTCTTTTTGTCTGAAAGTCTTTGGAAAAGTCTAAAAACTCCTGCCTCGGGTATTACTGCTTTTGGGGGCTCAAATGACTCTTCTCTAACTGGTTCTTACGCAATTAGCAGGAATCTTCACAAGATCATGATATGTTCTTGTGTTGGACAAAAACATCCAGATCAAAGTTCAGAGGTTATTACTTCCAACAGACTTCTATTTTTCCAGATCAATGGATCCAGTTTAGAACAGGACAAAACCAGTGAGCTTATCAATTATTTTTATTTATCTTCTTATTTTTATAGTCGGGACTGACCTTGTCGAGGTACATCTAGTATTCTACAAGACAATGCATTTTAACACAGATCTTTATTTTGCCTCATGTCCAGTAAACAAGACAGAATACTACAATGACTACAGAGGATATCTCTGCATGGACAGTTATTCCACCTGTGTTCTGAGCCAAACATAAACCAGTTCCAGTTTGGAACTACACAGGCAGATTAAGGCAGTGCAGACTTTCAGCAGGTCTTGTTAGCTCAGGTACAGTGATATATTAACACAGTACTTACATGTTATACTAACTTTCCGCACAAATTCTGGACCCAGAACATAAAGACAAATGACTGCACGAGAACCTGCATGTGTTCTCTTAGACATATCAATTGTCACACAGCTAATATTAAACAAAACAGCTAGGTTTGCTTCCACAGTTTGAATGATGGTAATTATTTTAGCGTTGTGTATCCTTGCTTTTGGAGATTGTTGCTTTCTTTTCCCTCCACCTGTTAGTTCCACATCAAACCTTCTTTTGTGGTCAGGGGTATATATATATATATATAAGTTAAACCACATTTTATTATGTATTAGAACCTACAAAACTCTTAAAGAAAAGTCATCTCCAAACCTATATTCAGTTAATAACATTTAAGAATCATTCCAGAGCACCCGATAACTTGACTGAGTGAGTTCATTTTCACTGTTCCTTATCTTGGCTTTAACCATAAAAGAACATGTCTCATTATGACAAGAACAGCTCTCGCACCTTGAAGCTTCTATAATTCTTCTTTGAATCACCATCATTCTTTAATACGTCCTATCATATATGCCTGAGGCAATACAGTATTAAACTACCATTTTAAAAGTTTGAGTTTGCCATGTGTATTGTACTCAGTGTCTGCACTAATGTGAACCTTTTACTGAAGAAATCACACACTGTATAGGATACAAATGATCAGCTTATACAACTATATCAAGCATCAGTATTCTGGACAAAGTAAGGATAGACAATATTTATTCTGGAAACTTGAAAAGAAAAACAAAGCGACAGAGAAGCGTGACTGAGAACAAAGATAACAGAGGCACTATGTTGGTCTTCTTTCAACTCCCCACAATCCAATCAAAAAAATTTTAATTTTCTATATTCAGAATGTTAGTTGAGCTGTTGCTTACTCTACCAATGTTTGGATCATGTATCAAGAGTCTATGAGATGTAGTTTACCAGCTGCTGCCATGGTCTTCACAGTAAGTTTGTGGAGTTTTATGAAACCGACTCAGCTGGTGCATAGAACTTAGTCTTGTTATTTGAATGCACTGCAGTACACTGTAATCTGTCTGTTTTCCAATGTATTAGATTAACATTTATCTCTTTAAGCACACAGCTTATCTGTCAAAAAAATCCTCTACTGTGTCTGGAGCTGTGTCTCGAAACAGTGTCCTAGTTCCGCACAGACTGTTATTTAGTGTCCCAATTTTATTCACTTTGATAAAGAAGAAAACTATTCAGTTCTGACAAGTTGATTAACAACAATCAGCATTATTTTCAGAAAAACAGATCAGCTATTCCCAGAAAAAATGCAAAACTATTCTCATCTATTTTTGACATGGCAGAAATGTACATCAATTCCAAATATGAATGGCAGTGATAAAGTCAAAGCAGAATTAAAGTAGGGTTACTTGTGTAAGAATTATACCTGCTAGCAAGTATTTTCATGCTTCAAATGCATGACTTGACCCCAAAATTGTACTTTGAAAGATGAAGTATTTTCTACCGATTCTAAAGCTTTCTTTTCAAAATAAATCTTTCTAACCTTATAACCGCAAAAAATAATCTCCAAAAACTAGGATGAAGCTGTTTCGCTATATTAGCAAGAGCAAAAAACATACATTTGTCTTTGCCTTTCCTATTTCTATTCTCTTCTACCATAATAATGTGTAACACAAGTCAACCAATCTCAGGAACTGCGCCTGTTCTCATCTGCTTACCTATGTTTGTTTTTATTGCTGCATCATGAATTATTAGGTCAGTTTTGACTTCTACATTCCCATACAACTCCACTGCTTTTTCAATTAATTGTAGAACAGGATTCAAAAGATGTGCTGCTTCACAATAAATCTATTTCAAAAGGGTATAGTTCTGCACTCTCATGTGTTTTTCTATCTAGCGGATAACTATGGAGTTTCTCCCTCCAAAATTGAATATTAAAGATCAAAAGGAATCGTACCTAAACTCCTGAACTTGTTATAGACATAAACATCTGCCCACAGAGGTATGTTTACAGTATCAGAATATATATTTTTGAATACTTAAATTATGTAATATTTTATTATTAATATTAGATTGTTATATATTAGATTGCTATATATTATATATTATTATGAGATTAGGGCTGCTGTTGTTGAAAAAGTAGAATACTATTAAAAATAAACTGAGGAATATGCAGCATATTATTTTTGTTCATGAAATTATGTATTTGGATTGAAATTTGGGCTATTGCTATCAACTTATATTATGCCATAACCTGTGTGAAGGCTCACAGGTGGAGGGAATAAATGGAGGTAAATAAATGGCTTACTTACCATGGCATTCCTGGCTCTAGGTTGAAAAAACAAAGGATGCTATGACAGGAAAAGAAAAAAAAATCTGCAGGTAGCTTCAGATAGGAGGAGCAGATTGAAATAGGCCATAACTTCCTACGCCTTATGGTTTAATAGTATTGTTCTGCTGTATCATGAACAACTGGGTAAGTCTTGACTATCATGATTACATACATAGTGTTCTTCTATGAACAGCATTCCAAGAAATTTTGTATTAATTACAGTAATTTATTGTTCAGTAATTTGTAAGAAACATTATACCTCTGTGACTTACATCTCAAATAGATGTACCGCATCTTGAACAGAAACGAAGAGTGATTGTACAGAGATATTTTTTCTTTTAAGATGGAGAATTTATTGAGGGATTAAATACACTAATAGCAACAAAGAATATTTGATTTCAAAATTTTCAACTTTGTCCCGGTTACTCAGCAGGACATAACTTTCTTCTTCAGAAAACATTCTTTTCTACCACTTGCATACATTTCCAGTGGCTTAAGAGAATACATGGTACACATTCAAAAACTTCTGCGAAGTGATAGAGAGGGCTTAGATCTGATGACCATTATAAGTAACAAAATGTGTTCAAACTGGGAGGCCTTAAATTTTGAGAAGAAGCAACATAAGCTTACTAATAAGCTAAAAAGTTTCTTTTAACACACGGAGGTCTATTTCTGTATCCAAGCCCAAAGAACAAAACTAATGGCAGTACCAGTATATTTACTTATTTTTTTCTAGTGATGAGTTTTTCTCGTCAGGAATTGATTGCATAGAACACTTCTATGGCAAGAAAGATATGTGTCCTGGTTTTGGCTGGGATAGAGTTAATTTTCTTCCTAGTAGCTGGTATAGTGCTGTGTTTTGGATTTACTATGAGAATAASGTTGATAACACACTGATGTTTTAGCTGTTGCTAAGTAGTGTTTACACTAGCCAAGGACTTTTCAGCTTCTCATGCCCTGCCAGCRAGAAGCTGGGAGGGGGCACAGCCAGGACAGCTGACCCAAACTGGCCAAAGGGATATTCCATACCATGAGATGTCATGCTCAGTACATAAACTGGGGGGGGAGTTGGCTGGGGGGGCAGTGACCGCTGCTCAGGAACTGGCTGGGCATCGGTCGGCGGGTGGTGAGCAATTGCATTGTGCATCACTTATTTTGTATATTCTTTTATCATTATTATTATTATTATTATTTTCCCTTCCTTTTCTGTTCTATTAAACTGTGTTTATCTCAATCCACGAATTTTACTTTTTTTTGATTCTCTCCCCCATCCCACTGGCGGGGAGTGAGTGAGAGGCTGTGTGGTGTTTAGCTGCCTGCCGGGTTAAACCACAACAATATGATTTGAGAACATTACAAAAAAGATGACCAAAAGACTCCGGAAAGTCCTTAGTAATTAACAATGATGCTGTCCACAGATATCATTGAGAAGTGAAACGCACCCATTCCAGATCAGCACACTGTAGATACAAAAAGTTTTGCTTAGAAGTATGCTATATTCTGAATGCCCCTCATATCCCTGTTTGTATTCAGAACGCTCAACACATACCACTACAGTAATTTAAAGCAATATTATTCAGGTTATCTTTTAGATTATTATGATTAAATATAAATAGGTCAGTTCTACTCTGCTTCCTCACTGATAGAAATTTTGGAAGCCCATTTCTATTTGATTATATATAGAAGTCACGTCTTCAAACATCAAGACACTCTTTGAATATGTGTCATAAACAGGACTCAAAAATTCAAAGATAAAAATGAAAAGCTAGTATGTGAATTTGTGCTGAAAAGCTGGAATCATATGCAATCCTAAACCACAACAGAAAGAAGACAGCTTATCATATTCCTTTGTCCACATTAAAAAGTCACCAAATAATAAAACCTTGCTGGTAAGATGTGATCTTAAGTATAACTCTAAAATATCCCAGTTGGGTATAAATGGAAATGATGCAGCACTGGCACTGTAACATTTTAAGAAAGTTATGACACCAAACTGAATACAAAGTGCACTATACCTGTCATTAACCAGTGCTACACATTCTCCATGTGAGTGATCACCATAATTCAGTTATGGCTTAGATGTCACAATCTATAAATTAAAGTTATGATATGATCAATCTGACTAAGAGTTCCTATTAAGTTTCTTAATTTCACGTCCTCCAAAACGCTTACAAAGAATACTTTTTTTTTTTTTTTGGATCACCACATTTCAAAGGAGTAGTCACAATGCGTGTGACAAGATTTATCTTTTAGACCTTCTGTGAAAGCAACTGTGAAAGGACAACAGAACACAATATAGCTAATCCTGTATAAAAAAAAACAAAACAAATTCGTTTCTAAATGAAATCACACTGCTCCATAAAACAAGATGTAAAACTTGTACAGTATTCATAGCATACTTCCACTAGGGTTTTTACTAAATAAGCGAGAAATTTTGTCTTAAAAACAAATCCAAAAATACTTGATGAATTTCTTAACATGAAAGTAAAAGYATGCTGATATAAACCATGTCAGGTTCAATGATGCCAAAACCCTCCCATAGCCTTGAGGCACAAAAATTGTAATTACTGCTTCAGACATAAACGTAGACTATCTTGTCTTACCAATAACAAATTGAACAATCTGGAAACACAACTAGGTGATGTAAAATAAAAGTAGTAACATTAACTGTAACAGAATTACTAAATAAAGTTGAGGAAGCCTACCTCTCTACTTACAACTGCCTTTCTTTCTGTATTAACAACATTAAAAAACATTGTGGTTGTGTTTTTTTTTTAATAAACGCAAGTTCTGCAAAGGATAAAATTTTTTTTTTTGCTAGTAATAATAATTTCTCTCATCTAAATCCAGTACAAATGAGAAAACTAATACCACATTACTGACTTATTAAACAGAAAGTTTTTAATTGAATTTCCCCCTCATTTGCTTGCAAAACTGGAGCTGAAATCTCTTGCCAGTTGAACCACCTTTTTTTTTTTCATATGAATATTTTCAATACTGCGAATGCACAGAAATATGATAAACATAATTTAAACTGGCAAAAACCCCAAAGAAACAGGATTTTGCATTATTAGCATTATGCATGTAATCCCTTGGTGCCATTGGAGTTTTCCTCTTACCCCACTTTGGCAAAAAAAAAAAAAAAAAAAAAAAAATAAAAAAAAAAAAAAAAAAAAAAAAAAAAAAAAAAAAAAAAAAAAAGGAAAAATCCATTCTTTTCTATCTATCCAGATATTTCTTTTCCTCCTGGAAATCTAAAATGCCTGATCTCAGTACGACATCTCTTAAAGTACTAATAAGAGAACACTCTTTTGAGAAGAAGAAAAAAAAAAAAAAATTACAAATAGGTAAGTTAGCCTTATTACCTCCCTCAGTCACCTTATACTCCAGAATTCATTGCTACTTACAAGCAACCAGTTGCAAAACCAATTTCCATAAACAAAAGGGAAATTAGAAGCATCATGTAAACCGAACTAAAATGGAAAAAAAAGTTATAGGTCAGATATCTCCATCCTTGAGATTTGAAGTGTTAAAGGACATTATCTAGAATTAGTAATGAGCCAAAGATTGTAAACTGCAAATAGCATTTGTGGCAGAAGCAAACCAAGACATGAGATGGGAGTTTCTTTCTACAAAAGAAAACAAAACTCCATCAGAGAAGAAATGGTCATTGCACACTGCCTGGAAGGCCGGCAGACATTAGACAAACTTTCTTTTTTTAATTATTTTTATTGTTTTAAGCATAAAGACTCTCAAACAAGCATTCTTCGGGAAAATGATGTGACTGAGTTATAGCACAGCCCGACCACGTGCAGGAATTCCTTTTATCTGACTTAGCCATCTCCATTGCCATGCTTTTCCTCAAATACCAATTTCCTGAAGTCTCCTATTTTTCAGAAAGAAAGAGGATATGAAGAGAGGACAATATGAAAGAGGTTTTGAAAAAAAAAAAATCTCTTACCATGAAACAGAAAGAAGAGACGCAAAAAAAAAAAAAAAAAAAGTTTTACAGTATGTATTATTTTTATTTTAAGAAGTGGGCAGCATTATCTGTGGAAGATGAGCAGAAAAATCAAGTAGCAATGGAATGCAGAACACCTGGCTCTGCAAAAAGAGAAGCATATGCTTTAGCAGAACATCTTGTAGTGGTTAGAGAGAAAGGATCAAAGATCATGTATCAGCACTGTCAGTTTTCTCAGGATGATGTTTTTCTACTCAGTACATTGCAGATCTAAAGTACCCCAAGCACTAAACTTCCAGAGGAGGCTACAGAGACCTGCTTCATTTGCTTGGAAAAGGGGAGTACCTGATCCATATGACAGCACAGAGCTTAAGAGGTAATTTCATTTTTTCATGAGATTATTAAAGACCATGAAAAATACATCAGTCTTCTTCCACAAGGACAACTGTAACCATCAGTTTTTTAAATTGTTTTTTAAATGTCATAGCATGTTAAACATAACTGGTCAGATTCCCCAGTCTCAGGGGAGCACAGCAAACTGAAAAGTTGGTGTGGGAAATAGAGTTTTCTGACCACTGTGTAGTCTCACTCACAAGTTATAGCGTTTTAGAGACAACATTGAGCCAGCTGTCAGGTGGAGTGCAATGGACTTCAAAAACATTCTTTTTCACTTTGTTCATGATCTTCCTTAACTGCCCAATACAGCCTGCATGAAAGCTGCCAGGATGGAGGCGGTATTTACACCAGCAAGTTTATACACCAATTCTGATATTTTAGGCAGTCTTTTCTCCCTTCACAGCTCCAGAGCAATCCAGTAAGAGTCCTCCCATCACTATTTCAAGCTTCCTTCATTTTAAAGAGAAGTGAACTGTTTCAGGTTCTTGCTATTTATTCTCATTCAGGCTCTGATACAATGCTTTAAGAAGATCATCATGCAACCATAATGAAATTCAGCAGAAAGTTACATACAAGCAAAAACAAACATGCAAGGTTAACTTCCATGACCAAGTTGTAACACCCCTCAATATTAGAAGTGAGAAGGCAGAATCACTTTAAGATCTCTCTTAATGAACACTATAAGTGTATGGAGCATTTTTGAGACCAATTCATAACTATATAGAAAGCAGATTTTCTAGATATTTATACAGTATGCCTGTTAATCTGTACTTAATAGACTATCATCTTAATTTATCTCATGATAAGTCAGCTATCATTAACTTTCTGACAATTTTATAGTAGAAGAAATTCAGTCATCTCCTGTCTTAAATTTTTATCTAAATAATGTGGTTTCTGTTCCTAATGAGGTATGTTCAGCTGAGCAATATTTCCGCTTAACAGTTTGGGGGAAGCAAGGTTGGTAGGCACTGCAGTGAGAAGCCCGCACCTGAGTACATTGACATATAGTATAAGTCTACATTATTTATATATGCTTGAGAATACTGTGTGAAATCTACCAACTTGCGAGAATGCAATAGTGTTACACATGAATTCTTTGAAATGCCCCTATTTTTTAATCTTCCTTAGTCATAACGGTATCCTCTGAAGTGATTTATAAAACATATTATATGACATTTTAATCATCACTGGCAATGCCTTTCCAATCTGGCAAGCAAACCACCCACTCAATCAACAACTCGCATAAAATACACTCGTGCAACACAAAGTACACTGGTTGTTTCATAGCTTCCTGTCTAAGAGCAAGACTTGCTAACATGCAGTCTACCAAAATCAAAAGTTTTCATACCTTTCTCTATTAACCCTGTTAGTAACATGTATCAAATATTATGTATCAAATACTAATTTTAAAAACACAGGAGAATGGTATACAAGACCAGAGATTCTGAGTCTTACTAGAGACATAAGACTAAGAATTCTGTCTTAATTGTCGGTTCTGATTGTCATTAATCTCTAGTTTTGGTTGAATTGCCCCTTTTTTTTTTTTTGCCTCAGTTTATTTCCACAGACCATTGAAGGATTAGCTCAAGCTTATAAACCACTGTAAACAAAAAGGGATTTCCCTATAATTGCTAAGTAATACAATTACTGATGGCTTCCTTCTGTACTTAAAGAAAGGAATTCTTTTGAACAAGAGCTTGCTTTTACAGCATGCTTGTTCTGATTATAGTTTTTTATGGCCTAGTAACAATGAGGAAAGCATTTAAACTGGCTTTACCATTTATAGTAATATTAAGTATTTTGTATTGTATGTAATGTATAACTCGTTGGGGTCCAATCTAGTTTTCTTTCTCACTCCAAGAAAAATACTTTTTTCAAAATATTCCTTATTTAAAAGGTTTATGGTAGGCAAAAAACAAATAAAAAATCCAAATCAACCAACCAATCTTTGCTATAACATAGAGCAATCAAGATTCTCAAATGAAGAGTCTTCCTAAGGTATTTTTAAAGGCAGATTGTCTTTTCAACTTGCCTAAACAGGGTAACAACATTTTTGTCTGAAACTCAACCCATGTCCTTAGAAACATTAGCAGTAGACTACTACTAACATTAAGGTACAGTTCACTGTGTAATGATGGCAAAAGAGTAGCTCTCCATCTACTTCATCAGTAATCTTGGCAGCCACAACCCTAAATCTGTGCCAAACATAATTTGCATGGAGAATCTTCTGCTAGTTTCAGGTAAAAATGAGATGAAGCTGCATTGCAAAAAAAAAAAAAAGTCAGCCAGAACTGCAGTTCCTCCTCATTTTTGAAAAAACAGATTCTACCTGATGACACAGAACAATGTATTTACTAATTTAGCATAGATCAATAAAAGAAAAAAAGAAAATAAAGAGGAAAGGGGGGATAAAAGGACTTCCGGGCTTTAGGATGTTACCAATTCGTTAGAATAGTTTGTTAGTGAATGTAAAACAGAGTGGAAAAGCACAAAGAAAACCAGTACTTATATTAAATGGCCTTGGTCTATTCTCTCCAATAAGGATTATAAAACAACGGTACATGAGTAAAAACAAAAGTACTTGGAAAAATGAATCTTGGCAAGCTCTTCCAGAGACTCACCTTTTTCATTACAATTGCTTTTAAGCCACAGAAATGGCATGAACTTCTTCATATGAAATGAAGAAGAAAAGATATTGCAACAACATGAATTGTAAAGGTACTCCAACCTTCCACATCCTCATCCCACACAGTAAGTAGTGTGAAAGATAAAATATACTCTCAAATCAAATAGACCTATCGTTTTAAACAGAATTTGAAGCCTAAGCAAACACAAGATAAATACCAGGTTGTCAAGACTTGTAATAAAACTAAAATACACAAAAATAAAGAGGCAGAAAAACCACAGGAGGGGTTCACTATGAACTAAGAATTTCAGCTGCATCCAAAAAATGTTTACTGCTTTAACAGGAACTAATGAGTTCCAAATAAAAACATAGAAAGAACACAAAGGTATTGAAACCACCTGCGCTGTGATGCCCTTTAGCACCCCGGTCCTGGCAATTCATCAAACAAAAAAGTAAATACTACTCTAGCTAGTCCCCCTTAGCTCTGTTTGTTTAAAATTCGTTAAGTTCAAAAAGTTAATTTAATGTATACCCTCAGAGCTCAAAAATTATAGACAATACAGAAGCAATTGATAAAGACAAATACTAAAATATTCACTGAGAGTATTATTTAGAACAAAATTTAATAAAGACATATATAATTTTTCCATTACTGATACTTTTTTCTGCTACTAACATGCAAGGTCTCCTTTGTTCACTAAATCAGTGCAGAGCTGTTGCTCACTTGACTTCAGTCAAGTACAAATCCTCTACTTTTAAGCAGATCAACTGCATGTAATATTACTAAGTTCCTACCTTTTACAAATTTAAAGATCTTGAATTATTTTTGAGCCAATTTATGATTTCCAAAGCTACAAACATCCTCTTAGAAAATCTGAAAACTGAGAACTACTTCAGGGTTAAAATTTTTATAGAGCCTTCACATACACTGTTGAAAAACAAGAGATTTCAGCTGGAGGTTGCTTTATGCTCTTCTGCACTTGTCATTTCCTTCCTGCGACATCAGCTCATTGCATGCACATACTTGCCTTACAAAATTATTGCTATGTTAACTTCTAATTAGATATAAGCTAACTTTCTTCTAAGACAAGCATGAAGACACATTAAGGCATGCAATGCAATTTTTACTTTTTTCACACTTTATTTCCTTCACCGGTTGATGGATATCTCTTTTTTTTCCTGTCATGGACTATCAGCATCCTAACCTTGTAAAATGTCTGGATACCTTAACAATTAGAGAAAAAAAAATTTTCTATTTATTTCAACCCCTGTGCACAGCTGGAATTCCAGGCTTCTACAACCAAAAGAATAGAAAGTGTATCTGGAACAGCACCTATTTTCCCCATTGTCTCATTGCAGGACAGTGCGAAGGGGGAAATGTGTCAGCTCTGTGCCTCACATAGTGTGTACACCATAAGAACTGGGAGTGTACACCATAAGACCTGGGATCTATGCCCACATATTTTTTTCAAGAGAACTCAGGGCTGTGCAACTCGAAGTTCTTGTCTTTAGCAGTTGCTTCCCTTTCCGGCTCTTCAGATTCAGAAAAGAATCTGAATCCTGATGAAAGATTTTCCCATCCTGGGACATTTTTCAAACCAACCCATGTGATCTGTCAACTAAAATGCAGTATTTTAGTGTTCTTACAGAATGGAAAACTGAAATGCACACATGTATTAGCAGTATTGCCCTCCCACACACACTGTCCTGGATTTCATTTCTTTGACTGTACTGGAAGGGCAAGTATTTAACAGGATTTTCTGACATATCAGTTCTTTTTTTTTCAACTTGAATCACAGTGAATTCATGTGAATTCCCTCTGCTGGCTGACAATAGCTAAAAGTTAATGTCTGGTAACTGTCTTCCCTAGATAACTCCATTCAAATGTTAATAGTTCTTTGTAATTCACTCAGTTTATTTGGGCTTGGCTATCTTATCTGACCAGCACCTCTTACTTCTGTGTTCTCCTTCCCTTTCTTCCCCCACAAAATTGCCTGAGCCCTACTCGGTTGCTACTGAATATGTAAAAAACATACATTTTTTTTCATTACATAGGAATTCCTCGCATTATCCATACAGGTGTATGGTTTTTCCTTCCAGGTTACTGAGCAGAATATTTCTCCAAGTCTGCAATTTGGAAAACCACAAGGTTCCTGATAAACTCCCGGACATCCAGCAATAGTGCACTGTTCTGGTTTTTTTAGACCAACTGTTGTAAGCTTTTCTACAAAATTCAACCTAAAAAAACTGAATTGTATGGTTTTTTTCTGAAGTGACAACCCACTCTAAAGGCAAAACAGAAGACAAAGGAAGTGAAAAAATTAAGTTTGCTTCCACAGAGAGCAATAGATTTACTATAAAACAGTAGGAGCAATGTCATGGTGGTAGAACCAAGCAGTCTTGCTCCATAAAAAGGCATGTCTAATTGACATTGATCCACCATAGTACACCAAGAGCTTAGGGCGTATTAGGTGTCTGTCTCTCTCTTGGAGCTGGCTGCACGTATTCAGCAGAATTCTATACCAATAAGGCACGTTTGAAAACAGAAATTGTAATTATCCATGGATTGTCTTCCTCTCTTTACAGTTGTTTGTGGAAGTTGCAGCGGCGTGTAGACATGTTTGAGGGGACTGGTGTGACTAAAACTAACAACAAAGTTTTAGTCTGCTCTACTCATTTGTGCTGCGAGCAGAGATGGGCCTTGACAGATACATAGAATCTAATTCCCACTTAAGAGCCTCTTACTACATCACTTATTACTTTGTTTATTTTTAAAACAAGTACCATACCTTACTGACAACTCTTCCAGACAATTCCCCATCTGGTTTTTGACTATACAATATCCCAGGATCAATAACAGAAACCTCTTGTATGATAGGAAAGTGAACATATTAAGCAGAAAAAAAGAATTGGAATGAGATGACTGACCTGCTCTCCTCTAATGCTAGCAGATGTTTTGCAGACTGCACTTTATGTTTTTATTTTTTGCCATTAAAAAAAAAAAGTTAAAAAGCACATAGTATATAAATGAGGAGCAGTAGCRAGATCAGCTTTGGTACAAGTCGGATTACACCCAAATGGATTCCACATCCATTCCAAATCAGCGTGGCTACATCAGCAGCCAGAACATAACAGGATCAAGAAATAGCAGAGTTAGTCAGCTAGTTAGCAGCTACCCTCATGAGCTGGGCTCTCTATCATATGGTGATACCTAAAACTGGCACCCACTTTTCTTTACTACAGAAATTGTCCAGCACTGGATAACAGAATGAATATGTCCTCTATGTACTCTATAAAGAGCTCACCGATCAGGGAAAAGAACACCTGGGCTTCCAGCAGAAGATAAAACTTATGGTAGCTTCACAAATGCAGCTATACATTTTGTAAGTGTTTTAAAGTTATTAAACTTTATTTACAACTTCAAGTTTCCATATGCATATCATGTTTCCTTGTGCATCAGAGCCATTTGGGGGGTTTTTTGGTTGTTTTTTCCACCCCACCCCCAAAGACACATTTCTTTTTAGGAATTCTGAAGAGCTTTATATAAATAACTGCTTTGGCAGAATCATATTCAGAACACAAACACAAAAAGAAACCATGATGTTCTGCAAACTCCTGACCTCATTATTCCTGAGAAAGGTACAGTACAATAAATCTATTGATTTGTCTGTACATTCTTAAACAGTCAAGCTGAAAGCTCAACCTTTTTTACACTTGAAAGATTAGCAAATTAGCCATGCTAAACCCTTTCTTTCAAAATTCTAGCATAGCTTTTACATTTGCTTCTGATTAAAAAAAATTAGTGATCATTATCTCAACACTTAAAGGACTCAGACATGGTGTGATTGGTCAAATTCAGACCATTTACGGGGTGTGCAGTTGTTGATCCCAGTCATGTAATAACACTGACAAGAATGAACTATTTTTCAGCCTGCAAAACCACTTCTCAGTCTCTTAGCATTTTGGTACCTTTCTTCCAGTTGCACACATATTACTTTAGTTACAAAGAACAAAAAAAAAAGCACAACTATAAAACTCCATTTTGTGTTAAATTTTAGTAAAGCTCATTATGAATCTTATGGATACAAGTTACTAAATTTGTTTTGCTTTTCTTCTGTTTGAGCAATATAACATATGTTCAAAACATCATGATTCAAAATGGTTTTTTTGCAATACACTAAATTGTAATTAAAATAGTATCTTGTACTGAGACATGAATACAAATAATGACCTGCTAACAATCTTAAATCTACATTTAAAAATTAAGAAACATGTAATTGTAGCTGTTAGCTTTCTTGTTTATGTAATCTGTCTAAACGACAATGTGCTCACTATCTAATGAGTAACAATTTGGTAAGTTTACAATAACAGGTTATAGGTAAAATTGTCTCTTTTCTTCCTCCTCACTTTTCCCTTTTTTTTTTTAAAAATCAGAATCCACCTCATGCTGTAATATGAAGAGCTCTTTCTTATCCTTCCAGCATCAACATAAACCTCCAGTTGTGAAAATTACTTTTGGGAAACCTTT
The DNA here is from genome assembly GCA_035582835.1 of Phoebastria nigripes. Classification (NCBI taxonomy): domain Eukaryota; kingdom Metazoa; phylum Chordata; class Aves; order Procellariiformes; family Diomedeidae; genus Phoebastria; species Phoebastria nigripes. The sequence goes on from JAYKAV010001665.1 coordinate 1,468,571, forward strand.
GTTTTACACTTTCTTTGTGATTTATTTCTGAAGAAAACCAACAAGTGAAGCAAGTATAAACCATTGTTGACTTCCTTATATCTACATCACCCTGACACAACATCTCAGATCAGTATGAAATTAATTGAAATCTGTTATTGACTCTGAAACCTAAAGATGGCAATTTAGATGTCAATGTTATCTAACTTGATTTTAATGTTAACATACAACAACTATGACAAATGAATTGATGACATGTACAAATTTCTGACATGTGTAACTTCGGACAGCAAATGGAGTTGACAAATGGATCTGATGGCAAATATTATGTGACTCCATAATTAAGGATGTACTAAAGTTTGCACTGAAACTGCACTAGGATAACAGAGTGAATTTTCCACTGACTTGCATACTAGGTAGCTATTTTCAGTTATGCGAAGTACATGCAAGTTCAATCATTAAAAAACCCTACAATCTGATTTAGTATTGTTCATCACCTATTTCGTACAGGTGCAAAGCAGAATCAGACACTGTGAATCAGACACTAATTCTCCATCTTTGACAAATAAGCAAAGAACAGTTGAATATTTACCTCAATTATATTAAGTAGTGACCAAAATCAGTTTCATGAATATTCTATAAAAATTAATTATGAGAACTTTTAAAAACCGTTCACCAGTTTATTAATTAAAAATAATTGTTAGTTTTAATGATTCAGAAGAAATATATGAGAACAACTATTTAAGTAACTGAATTCCTCACTAAGATATAAATACAAACAGAACCTGAGGAGATCCATTTTCCTCATTATTTCTGCAACTTATGTTATTATTGCACATGCAATTCCCCACCACAGACAAGGGACTTTGCCCTACTGTGTAAAAACATAGAACAAAAGATAATAGGCAAAGAGCATACTAAAAAATTCCAAGGAGTTCTTTTTAGACCCATTTTTAAAGATGCAAATTCAATAACACTTAAGCATATACTTTAAGTCCATCCATTAAGAAAAGCTTTTCATAAAATGCTTAAGTTCTGTTGATTTCCCTGGGGCACAGGCATCATTAGACACAGTCCCAGTGCGATTTCAGCTTTGTACACATTGTCATGGGTGATACTGAGGCACATGACAGGAACAGACCTTCAGCACAGGACTCTAATTTGGGGTATGATACACAGTCCAGAAGCTCTTGTACAGCAGTTTGCTTCCTCAAACAGGTAGGGTTGCGAAGCTGGAAAGTAGCCACGATGCTACAGTAGGAACAGTGCTGAAGGGCAAGGAAAAGGGAAGCAGGGACTAATTTGGAAGGTTTATGTGCCTTTAGCTCCTCTGTAATTCCAAAGCTGGCCTTAAGTACAAATTTAAATAATACCGTGAACTGGGCAATAGTCCTTCTGAGTCTATAAAAAACCCCAAATGTCCTATGAACAGTCACTTTTCTGTCCCATTTTTGGATTTCATCATTCAATTTGCCATTCCTAAACTGTAATCACAGATCATCTAGTTACAAAAGCATCTTCAGTGAGTACTATTTACATACAGGAGGAATCTTCAGCTACAGAATCCTGACCCCTCTCTGTCTGTACTACCTGTAATAACTCTGCTTGAGTTGGGTCATCAGAATTTAGCAAACTAAGAATACAATCACAAAGCTACTCTACATTATGCTTTGCACAAACATAATAACCAAATACTACAAGTCAAAAGTTTGCTATGTTGTAATTAGTACCCTAAATATGTTTTTCTAAACTAAAAACTTCCCAGAACGTGCACTCTTAATTTCCTCTGGGCATTTTAGGGGAAAAGAGAAGTACTCTCTTTTCTTAAGAGTACAGCTGATAAGGGGAAGATTAGGATTCCAAGGTATCAGTCAAATTTATTTCGCATTTCTTGGAATGTCCAGCATAATCCACTGAAGAGATTGTTGTAGATCTAAGTTTTGAACCTTCTAACTTCTATATCTAAAGACCAGACCACAGGGGAAAGAAATGGCTTATGAATAAAAATAATCCATTTGATTTCTTTAGATATCAGAACGATCATAATGAACTATCCCCATGTTAAAAAATACACTTCAAACTACTCTGCCTTCACAGGGCATATTCTTCTTTCATTTGAGGAAATATAATCATATTTTTATGTATGACCTTCACAGCCTCTTTGTCACAACTCAGTAACAACTTCCTGGTAATTTCTTTCCACACAACATTCAACTTTATTTCAGGAAAACCATAATAGAAAACTTCAAAAATTCATACAAACAATGGCAATTCTACCAAATGTTTAATTTAGGCTTTTCCACCTCTTAAATTAATATTAGATTTGACTTTTAGGCAGTTGAACGTACAGAAAGCATAGGCAGACTAAGGTACTGAAAACACTCTAATTTTAAAGGCATTAACAATATAGCCACTGTGTTATGTCAAACTCATTTAAGTTAGAGCTAACTGATATTTAATTATTACAAAAGATTTTGCTCTTGTGTATATTAACTTACCAGAGATTGATAGTTTTAAGGGCTTTCACAATGTTCAAAACATTTTTTTAAATTAAAAATAAATCTGTGAATCTCCATAAAAATCATGAGGAAAAACTAGTTCAAGCTACCGTAAGTTTTTTAATCACTGCTGTAATCAAAAAACGATCTTTCTTTTTTGATAAATACTGCCTTACACTTACGGTTTTCATATTTGACCAGAATGACAGTGTGAAAAAGCCACTGTTAATCTTATTCATTGATAATTCCTGTTTTACATGATAGGTACTGCAGTCTTGTGAATTAGCTTACAGAACATGTAATTACTGAAAGAACCTGTGGTATTTAAAATAAGGGTGAGGTTCCACAGACCTTTTCCTCAGTAGCAATGCTGAATAAAGGGTTTTCCATTCCACCTACTCTACTACTCATCCTTGTCCCCACTCTGCCCTTCACTTATACTGCACAACTGTTTGTAGGGCTGCATTGTGAATGTGACTGGGGAACTAATCCAGGTTGGGAAAGGAGGGGGAAAAAGAAAAAAAAAAAAGAGAGAGAGAGAGAGAGAGAAATGAGGGAATGATTAAATCAAATCAGCTTCCTGATTCAGTTCAGAGCGTACTCCCAGAAATAGCTATAGGGACACATCTAAAGGGACAAGGTGAGTAAGGGTAGGCATAAGCAGAATGGATAGTAATATCATAAGCAAATGCTACTGCTGAATCCAACTTATGGTAAAATTACTGATTAAAACACTGACAAACATTCCAGAAATTCTACATTTCAGACTTCCAGTATTTTAAATTAGATTTTTCTTTTTTTCCCCAGATTATTCATTAAAAAAAAAAAATCAGTATTTTTGCCATTTATTCTTTCTACTAAAGAAGAATACATTCTCATCCATCCCAAACAAAATACCTGTATGTGTGCATTATGTGAACAACAAAGGGATACCAGAAGGGAAGATTTCTTAAATACGTCTCATCTTTTAATATTCATTTCTTATTCTTTTTCCTTCCATAGCCATACACAGCTTAAGACCACTTCCCACCCCTCCCAAATTATTAAAACCATATAGAATTGATTACAATGTATGGAAAGCTTTCATCAAGTTTCTGTCCTTGACAAAAATCACTGTTATCACACTACTGTTTATCTATTTTACTTTCTAGAGTGGATTGACATTTCAGCAAATGCTAATATTTAAGTAATAAAAAAATAATTACAGAATACGATTAGAATTTGCTGTGAAAGCAGGAACACGAAACATAGTATTTTAATATCCAGAAGGCCAAAACTGTGCCAAACTCTACAAAGGTATTAACATATTTTATAATGGTTTTATTGTATATTTCTATGCATTAATTATAAAAACCTTGTGCAGCTCTAACTGTGGCTTCTGTAATTATTACATTTCAGTAATGCAAACACCATCCTTTAAAAAAACCATACTTAATGGAACAATTACAAACAAACGTTCAAAACAAAAGGCAAAGTTATAATAACACAGAACACCCTGTGCTTCACCCTTTGAATTTTGAAAACATGATTTGCCAAAACTTCTGTAATTGTACCATTGAAAAATTTTAGATTATGGTTGAAAAATTAATACTAACAAAAATGGGCTTCATAGAAGGGGTCACTGCAGAAATATAAGAAACAAGCCATAAAACCAGAAAATCTTTAAGTATGTTCCTTTCCCCAGACCTGACTTTAGTGTTCATGCAGTATGTGCTTACCGATCTGTATAGTTGAAGGCTCAGACCCAACATTTCCATAGAAGTACTGGTTGATAGTTAATACAATTATATTGTACCTCTACAGAAGTCTTCCATGACTCATAGTAATCTCTCACCTCGATTAACAACTTAAGATGTAAAGTATATGGGCCATATACTTAGCTTATAGAGCACAGCTGGCTCAGTTAAGCTACACAGTCTTCCAGACAGAAAGATGCAGCCATCCACTGCACAAAATAAATGCAATAATTTCAAAGTTTCCTAGAAATTCTGAACTTGCTCAGTATGCATGACTCAAATATAGACAGAAGTCCATAAAACAGTTTTCTAAAATATTAGACTTTCTACATAGCAAATACTGAAGTTGCACAAAATGTCCAGTGGTGTCCAAAAGTAAATTTAGCTTTTCCAATGAGCACAGTTAACATGTCTGGGACTGACTAGTATACAGCAGTTCAGCTCTGATTACCAAGCAGTAGCTGTGTCCAGAAATACTGGGCAAATGCAAGATACATACACACACACACACACATATATAGACACACATAAACATGTGTGTGTGTGTGTGTACTTTTCCATATATATAGATAGATACCTCTCCGGGGGGGGGGGGGCGCGCGCACGCGGAGAATCCAGGAAGAGGAGGACAAGCTGAGGAATCCTGATCATGAATAGCGTTATATTTACACTAGCAAGACTTTTACCCTCTGCAGCTAATATGGTAAATTAAATTTATGCTTACCTGCCAATTTGTTTTCTGAGAATTAGTACCTGCTCAAGAGCTGAATTAAGTTCCTTCAAGGCCCTAGAGCAGTCAGTATGTCTAAACAAGGGTAAAGGAACCCAGAGAGAGTGTTCATCTAAATTTAATATCTCTATGAATATATAATTTAGTACATCGTATAGTAAAACTGAAGAACTAAATCTTGTAGTTAACATGGTTTCCAAAAATAATTTAGAAGCTGCATACATAATTATGTGAAGATGACATCTGGTTCTATAGCAGAAGATACTAATTTGAGAGAAATCAATGAGATCACATTGAAAGACTGTAAACAGCCATAAAACTAAACATGAATTTTTGCACTGTCCTTCCTATTAGTTTCTATTAAGTTGTTGGGGGTTTTTTTCATTTATTTATGCATATAGTAACTTCAATGAAATTCTGCCTTCGGGATCTATTAAAAATGTAGCTACATTTCAGTACAAAATTTGCTATTGTACAAAGAGCATTATACAAAAGATGTAATGGGACTCCCTGGTGGAAGTGATGGGTGTTAGAAAGATCAACAAACACAAAGTTTAAACAGCACACTAAATGTAGCTTCAATGATAGACATAGATCAGCTCAGATAAAACTCAACCACTCACATTTTTAAGGGTACTTCTGCAAATAAATACTCAAAAATGTTAAAATCACACTTTTAGAAAGCTAGTCTTAAAGCACATTAAATTACAGTGTGGCTACTTCTTTTCATAAATAATGTGGCCGAAAGAGGATTAGGATTAGCTACACAGGAAAATAAAGCATGACGGTGGAACACATAAGAACACTATGTTAGTTTTAATCTCACTAACAAAGGAAAAAAATCAGTGGCAATATGGTGGCACAGGCTACTTGGATTCCATAAAATGACTTGAAGATAACAAAAGTAACAGGAACAACACAGGTTTTCTCTGGAAAATTAAATGGCTTCTGTGTTAGAATAGTCTAGAAACAGGAAAGAAAAAAACAAAGATACCTACTCTGAAAAAGAGTATATGAAATCAATACACTCACTACTGTGTGGCAGAAAATATGAGTGCAGAAAATTTTTGCTCAGGGTGACTGTCCTCTGATATGAGCGAGGGCACTGTACCATTGTCCACTCCCTGCACCAGGCTCACTGGTGTAAACAGAGAATTAAAACTACAACAGTGGCTTCCAGCTCAACTTCTTTGGTGAGGAACAGTGGCAACTACTTTATTAAACAGCCCTTCCTCCCTTCTCTTGATGACTGTCTCCCTTCCTCTTGCTCCCTTATCATTACCCTAGACATCCTGCTAGTACTATACACTAGCAACACTGTAGTATCTAACCCCTTGAAATAGTAGAGACAATAGAAATTTACATCTAAATAGTTGGGAGAATGCTAAAATGAAACTAGCTGCTTATTCCACAGAATAAACATTGGCTGAAACGATCTCTGATGTAACATGCAAGTTTTGGAAAAATGTTTCAAAACATTGGCAAGATTTTTCCAAGTATCAAGAACAACTGTGATGTTTTCTATAACATTCTGCAATTGAACTGAAACAAGTATTGAAACACAGGAGAGCAGTAGTTCTGTCAAGAGCTGCATATGAAAGAAAGCAAAATTCCCTAGTCAAAAAACTGCAGAGTAGATGAATGTGTCAATATGTAATACTGAAACATGCAACAAGCTACTTCTGTTTTCACATATCCATGCAGCCCAAAAGGCCAGAATTATTCAGTACAGCAAATACTCGGTGAAAGATATCACTGTCTGTTAGTAAGGGTTAAACAGCATAAAAAACATGCCCTAAACTTCTCAGGAGTGCACACCGATGCATACAGACATCTGTCCAAAACACAAGGAATTATTTATACAGTCTGAATTCACAGAATCATAGAATAGTTTGGGTTGGAAGGGACCTTTAAAGGTCATCTAGTCCAACCCCCCTGCCGTGGGCAGGGACATCTTCAACTAGATCAGGTTGCTCAGAGCCCCGTCCAACCTGACCTTGAATGCTTCCAGGGATGGGGCATCTACCACCTCTCTGGGCAACCTGTGCCAGTGTTTCACCACCCTCAGYGTCAAAAATTTCTTCCTTATATCTAGTCTAAATCTMCCCTCTTTTAGTTTAAAACCATTCCCCCTTGTCCTGTCRCAACAGGCCCTGCTAAAAAGTCTGCCCCATCTTTCTTATAAGCCCCCTTTAAGTACTGATAGGCTGCAATAAGGTCTCCCCGAAGCCTTCTCTTCTCCAGGCTGAACAACCCCAACTCTCTCGGCCTGTCTTCATAGGAGAGGTGTTCCATCCCCCTGACCATTTTCGTGGCCCTCCTCTGGACCTGCTCCAACAGGTCCGTGTCTTTCYTGTGCTGAGGGCTCCARAGCTGGACGCAGTACTGCAGGTGGGGTCTCACCAGAGCGGAGTAGAGGGGCAGAATCACCTCCCTCGACCTGCTGGCCACGCTTCTTTTGATGCAGCCCAGGGTACAGTTGGCCTTCTGGGCTGTGAGCGCACAGTGCCGGCTCATGTCCAGCTTTTCATCCACCAGTACCCCCAAGTCCTTCTCGGCTGGGCTGCTCTCAATCCCTTCATTGCCCAGCCTGTATTGATACCGCGGGTTGCCCCGACCCAGGCGCAGGACCTTGCACTTGGCCTTGTTGAACCCGAGGTTCACACGGGCCCACTTCTCGAGCTTGTCCAGGTCCCTCTGGATGGCATCCTGTCCCTCAGGCGTGTCAACCACACCACTCAGCTTGGTGTCATCTGCAAACTTGCTAACAGTTAATTAACTAATTAACTGCTAACAGTTGAAAACTGACCATTTCACACCCTCAGGTCAGAAACATTGTGTAAATATTTTCAATCAGCTGAAGGGCAACAGGAGGGCAGACACATCACCTTATAACTGAATTTAAAAGCATCATATTACAGGCTCAAGAGATTATTACAAGTGGTGGGGAGTTGGGAGGCCTTTTTTGTTTTGTTTTAAAGATTTGAAAGGGAAGATCTGATACTATAAAATTGGAAAAAATCCTACAAGAAAAGAAATCGAGATTTTGCCTTTGCATATTTAAAGTGCCATTTTTTCCAAGATTCTCTACAAAACTTAAATTCACTGGGGAGAGAAACAAGCTTTGCTTAGACCTCATTAGAAAAGTATTTCAAGAAAGAACGCTATCTTTTTTTTTTTTTTTTAAATAACATAGCAGAAATCTAAATTGTAGATTGTAATAGCCTTTTTTAACCTTACAGGAATAAGAAAAGGATTAGGGTACTACTAAAATAACAGTAAGAAAAAAAAATATTTAAGTGTTACTATAATTAAAATTGAAGCATCAGCTATACAGACATTTGCCTGAGAAAATAATGGGTCAATGATTTACTATAGGTATTTTATTCTATGGAATAGAAAAGTATTGTTTGTAGTATTTTTTATTATTAAAAAGGACTAAATTGCATTTTACAGCTTTCTGGCTATCTGTTTTTAGTTGATCAGACAAACCAATATAATATAATTAATTTTCCTACAGTTGTATGTTGATTTTTAAGCCCCAAAATAAGACTAACAGAGTACAGAAAGGTCGAAGATTGTCGTCTTATGTTTCATTGGTTACATTGTTGATTTAAAGGTTAAGATGATAAGATCAAAATATGATAGGTATATTGGCCTCAGGTTTTTTCAAACTTGAAAATACATACTCCTGCCACATTTTTTAAGTAATTAAAATCAACACTGTAATCTGATGTACCTGTAAGGATCATTCCTTAAGTAGGTAGTGCAAACTGATGGACTGACTTACACTTCACAAGTAAGGAGTTACAAATTAGCATGATACAGTTAATATCTAATAACTTTACTGTATTTCAAATTGAACAATGAAAATTTTCTTCCAGTAAACACTCTGTGAAATGTTTTGCTGAAACGCAATATATTCTGAAATTAAGTTTATCCCATGACCTTTTATAGTTTGCCTACATCTGCTCATTTCATTACCTCCATTTTCTTTGTGCTACAAATATAACCAGATCTGATCCTCACCGTGTCTTCTGCCTTTTGCCCTTGTCCACTTAACAATAAAATGCATATTCATATATTACTAACATCTACAATATCATGATTTTTACTTATGTTTTCAGCATACTATCAGGTAGAATACTTGCTAAGCAGCAATGACTCTTTGCACAAGAGTCAAAAAGAATTTAATTCTCCATCTTTTAAGATTGAAAAAAAATTACTTTAAAATATGCAAAATATTTATATATAAAATATATAAAACAGGAATTTTTTTAGAAAGTAGTACTGGAGTCTTTCTTTGAAGACTGATAGATGGTGTTTTGAGTGTCAGTAAATCATAAGCAGCAATAATTCAATGATATGTTTAACATTTTTTCCATCACATTATTATTGAGTTAGGACTATGAGTGAGGAAAAATGAGTGCTAAGTCAGGAAAAACACTCACTGTAGATTTTAAAGTAAGCTCTTATACCTTTGAAACATGATTCCCTCCCCCCCACCCCTGACTCTAGCCCTAAGATCCATTTTTTAATCACATATTGCCAACTAATGTTTATGTAAACCTCTGAGGTCCCTGGATCAGTGCTATCATAGCCTCTTCACTGTCCTCATAGAAGTTGATGAAATTTATTCATTTATATATATTCATAAATGTGATGAATGCTAAGGCAGAAAGCCTATTTCATTATTATCTTAAAATACAAAGTACAATGCCAGCAGGTAGTAATCAGCAACTTCATACTCCTATGAATCCTTAACTACTTCACTCTAGAACAAACACTTTTAACAATTTGTTTACTGTGATTGTACTAAACTCAAATATTGGTCCCCTTTCTTGCATCTTTAAACCATTCAGGACACAGATTTTCATTTAATTTACACCTACAGGAAACTAAATTACTTAAATGTAGAAAAATGTTTATCATTTATTCAGTACCACCTTCAAATAATCACAGATCCATAAAATATCAGAGGGCTTCAATCAAGTATTACAGCCCCTACCAATCCCAAGACACCTTCATAACACTATTTACTTTATGTTTAGAGGCTAGCAGAATTCACAACTCCTAAATCAGGTGAGATACTACAATTTATAAAGTTAGTATATTCCATTACATCTGGAATTCCTTGTTGACCGATGATGTTTTCACGTGTTCTACTGAGGTTGTGAACTTCTACTTCGCAAAAACAAGTTCAATGAAATTCTGCAATTGAGAATTTATGCCTGTCTTCTATTGAACTAATAGTAGGGAATGAAAAGTGGGAGAAACAGGAATAGACTTTTCAGACAGTTCTCCTGTGTTTCTATTGATCAAAAATATATTTCTTGGACTATTCTCTCCCTGATTGGAATTCAAACACTTCAGAAAGGAAAATGACTTTGCCTAGCAAGATTGTTCCCTACTTGGTGAATTTCTCCTTTCTACTTTGCTTCTCCTAAGGATTGCTCTGATTGCAAGAACAAAAGCTTAGGTGAATAGATTCACTGCCTGCAAATGAAGTGTCTTCAGGATCTCCTTTTTTAAGACACTTTGCTGCCAAAGTCTCATGATTCCTCCTCAGGGATGAATTAAGTTTCTTGACAGATTGCGCTCTTCAGAGGAAATCTTTCTCTCCGCAAACATCATTGTATCTTTTGCTAAGATTCAACAGTTTCATCTAATTTTGTTACTTGAATAAAACAAGTGTTTTCATTTTGAAACCTGTGCTATTTTAAATATTAACTAATAAAATCAACTTTTTGCCACAAACTACTCATTCAAAACTCAATTTTGCACTCAAATAAATAAAAGACTTTTCAAAGAAAGAGGGAGGAAGCCCTCTATAATTACACATTTTGAACCTCGCCTAGGCTTCTGATTTGCCTTATCTCATTTTAGCTTTTGTTGGTTTTTCCCTAGACTGTTTGCACACTTAATAACAATATTTATTTTTTTAAAGCAGAAGTGAAGTCTGATGAAACACCCAAAGAAGGGCAACATGCAGTATTCAGATTCATTATTTAGGGACAAATCAGAACACTGAGTAGATAATTGAGAAATTTGTGTCCTCAAAGAACACTACCACAAGCTATTTATCCAAGGAATACCTCAGAGTAACATTCACTTCCTCATCCAGTGCCTCCAGCATTCAGCATAAAACTTTAGAAGCAAGTATAGGGACCTAGAGCCAGTAAAACCAAAGCACTATTAGAACTGACATTTTCACTTAGTCTAGTGGTATTTTCTGATGTGTCTAGCTTCTCCACAAGATGTTTTCATTGGATTTTTTTTCCCAAGTAGCTGTATTTTTAAGAGGTCAACTGTTGCTCAGAAACAGCCTTACTTTATCATTAATGTTTCAGAAGACCAGCAGAAGTAGGAAAATTTTTTCCCCAAAAGTGTTTCTCTCTCTGTAATGTCAAAATTCTAGAAATTTAGCACAAGATTACATTTGCACATGATAGTAAGGTTTACCTCACTTACCAAAGTGAAACCTCATTAATTGGGAAACTATATGGATTTCCGTACTTTCTAATCGCTCACTGAAAGTTAAGGAGAAAGAAAAAACAAAAAAAAAAAAAAGAGAGAGAGAGAGAAAGAAAAATCACACCTATGGCAAAACTGAAAAAGTCAACACTCCCAAGTAACAAAACTCTTGAAGTTTGAATTTTTAAGACCCAGGTTTTAGATGAAAAATTTGGTCTATCTGCTGTTTAACATATCTGATGTTTAACTTTTTGGATCCTCTTGAAAGCAATCCATAGCTGGCTAATTTGATAAATCAAAGAATTTTGAATGTACACATTGCAGATGATAACTTCCATGAACTTATGCTAACATCAAATGAAAACAAGTATTTTTCTTAAAAGATAGTTGAGTCTTGAGTTGACGCTATTCTTTTTCAAGACCCCTATTTTTAGATGTATTCAATGAAAACCACCCTAGAACAAGAACTCTCCTTTCCCTTGCCCAAGAGGTTGCTATTTGTACACAATGAGAATGTGGTGTATTTTCACTTTTCAGTTCCATTTTTTTAGTTAAAAAAAATTTAACTCCCTTTACATATATCAAGACTTGGTCTATTTAYAACAAGGAAGTTAGCTCATCATCTCTAGAAGCTCCAAGAGTCAGCAGTACAATAAAGCAGCACAAAAAAAGGAGATATAATATTAAATTATACAAATAAAAAGAAAAACGTCTATTTGACAATCTGGTTACAGAAAAATAAAGGTACTGGAGAAGTCTTTCATTACTACATTGCCAATTACAAAGTTAGCTGAAAGACATCACACTGGCTTGGTTGAAGGTCAAGCCTTCTTCCTGGAGGGCATGGGTTTTTTAGCTTTTCTGGTAACTGACTTGCCAGTACAGTCATCAACTAAACTACATTTTCTCTCATTCAGAAGTATACTAAAGCTTTTCTAAGCAACAGTCCTAATTCCATATTGTGTTCAGATAAGAAAAAAATAGATTTAATTCTATTTCACAATACAATCAACCATCAATTTCTGCCACAATAATTGACCTTTATAAAAAACAGAATACATACACATGTATCAAAGTAATGTGATTTGAAATTTTAACATATATCCTATTGATTATTTTTAACTAAGGGTCTGAAAGAAAAACTGTTCTCATTTCTAGTTGGTTGCTAATTGGATTGGGAACTACATCAAACCAAAGTAACTCAAGAAGAGCATTCTGTTTCTTTGGATTAAGCAAAGAGTAAGCCCTGAGAATGGGGTCTCAGAAACTTAAGAAACAGGTGTTTACTGAAAAGTTACCCAACCAGATACAGGCATTCACATCAAGGAACAATTTTCCCAACACTGAAGAAAAACCACAAATCTCCTTTTTCCTGATCTTAAGAAAAACAAAAAATCCTACCCTACCACCTCTCTCCTGATTCCAACCAAAGCTTTGTAGGTAACCAAACAGCAAAACTTAGGACCAATTCTCCACTTTCTCTATTTAAGAACATACAAGTGTTTCTTCTTAATATTTTAGGATAGATCAAAGAAATCAAAATTGAGAGACTCTTGGTAACAATCACGCAGCAAAATAAGGTAAAACCATGGCCTGTAGTAGAGAACACTTGAAAACAAGTGGAAGTCTAGAGAGCAAAGAGTCTACAAAGATAATCTAGAAAGAAGATGCTTGCTCTTTCTTTCAAATACAATATACTTAGTAATTGCTAAAGGTGCCAAAATTATTCTTCCAGGTACAGAAAGCTATGCCAATGCAAATTTCTATACACTGCCCTGCCCCAACTTATTTCACTAGAAAATTGGCCTAAACTCTACTCTAACAGCAACGAAACGATTCCTATATTTGCAGCATCCGAGCATAAAACCACGGTGTAAGTCTGAAATGAAAAAACATACGTAAATTAATAATACTACCTGGTGTCATTCCATCTGACTTTTTATTTTACCGTAGACCAAGACCAGGAGAGAAAAGCTCAAGTGTAAGCGAGGTGACACAATGTGATCTCAAAAAGGTACTTTCACAGCCAACAGGTCTACTGGATATAAAGAGAAAAGCTGATTGAAAACAAGAGAGGAATAGAGAAGGCTGGCTACTGGTTACTACTACCATGAGTTAAATCAAATTCAGATTATGCTAACATAACATGCTGACAAGTAGTTTGCAGAAATAATTTGTGCAATAAAAAATGAGTGGGTAGGCCAAAAATAATGTCAAGTTGGCTGTTTAAATAAATAAATAAAAACAGTCAAGCAGCAATGTCCAAAATAAGAAAAGCTTCACGGACTGTTGCAGTCATTTAAGACTAAGGTTATCTGAAAATAAAATAATATTCTATAATGTTTGATATTACATTAAATTCTATTTATTCATACTCACAAGTTTCTCCAGTATTTTGAATGGGATAATGCATGGTTGTGCCTATATATTCAAGAAAGAATATAATCACATCCAAAATGCAAACATTTTGACTTGCAATATTTGCTAGCAGAACAAATCTATTAGTATTTATAATGTGTCTTACATCAAATACAAACACACAGTTATACTAACATAACCAAATAAAATTGGAAATGAGCTGATGGAACTCTTAGGATTCATTTTCTACTAAAGTAAATTAAAAATATGCAAATTTAAAAGGTACAGTAACTGCTGTGGTTACAGTGTAAAAAACAATCACTTATATTTACCTCAGTATAAGATACATGTCGTATTTTCTGGGGCAATTTTTTACTGTATTAAAGAAAAGGATCTGGAAGGTGATTCACCCTCCCTAGGCGTCCTTTTCTCCTCCTATTCTTTGTACTGTAATGGGAGTATTAGACACTGCAGCAAGAACTGGAAGAATTGGAATGACTATAGAGCTTTTGCATAGTCTCAGAGCTACACACGGGTTCTCCCACCCCTCTGACCCATTCTGATGCTATGTAAATAAATCTTCACGTTTGTTTTGGAGCAGAATACCCTCCACTTTAAAAAAAAAAAAAAAATCAAAGATATAAATAAAAAAAAGCTAATTTAGCAAGGTGAAATAACCAAAAGCATATTAAGGATGCAGCTGTTGCAGGTATAACTGCATAGGTGCACCATTTGTGCTTAGCAAAGGAGGGAAATTTTAGAAAGATTTTACTGAAGGTTATAAAGTTCTGGTGGGGATTGGTGCCACTCAGAGTAAGAGATGCCCTGGTAAGAAAAAAAAAATATAGTAAAATATTATAGGATGTATAAACACAAAGATGAAATGTGGGCAGGTTCCAAGTGAACCCAAGCCTCAGGAGTCTGTGCTCATTCACTTTCTTCAAAAATCAGGAATTCAGATTATCCAAGAGCTGGCTGCACAATCCCAGGGCTACACATCACACCTGATGCAGCTGGGACATTTGAACCACCCAAAAGCTACAAGATGAACTCCTCTGCTATAAAGCCAAGAGAGTATAAAAAGAGGTGTAAAAGCAAGCACTGCAGAAGAGCTTTAACAATATAGAATGTTTTTAATATTTAAATAATTGGCTAGATTTCACATTCTAGCCCTGCCATCTTCCATTAATACCACATTATAATTCATATACTGTTAATTCTTAGATAGTACTATATATACCCTGTTCGTGAGGCAAGCAGAATCCAGAAACCAAAAAACCAGCACAATGAAAGGACAGAAAACTTAAATGAAACATTAAACCTAGGTACTAGTGAGGATGACATTTAAACTAACAAACACAAAGCTAAAACTAGAAAATTCCCTTCTATGTTCTGTACTGTTCATACTTTCTGTAAACAAGGCTTTAATAACTCGATTTTTTTTATTTGTCCTTCAAGAAAACTTTATTGCATACATATATAATGTAATCTAAGCTTGCATCCAAATCATTATTTAATTAGACAATAAACCCTCCTCCCTCATACTAACAATAAATAACATTTATGTAAGATTATTTTGCAATGTTTCCACAGCATGTTAATTTTTTTAGCATTTCAAATTTAGCTTTTTACTCTGAAATAACCTTGAAGAGCTGGCTGCAGCTATTTTTTTAAGCTTCACAACACCTACAGTTTTCCTTAGCTATTTGGCTCAAAAAAATTTTCCAAACTGACTTAAGCAGTGTAAGTCAAAGATTTACACTTTCAATTAATTGGACACTGAAACCAAATAAAAAATGAACTTTCTTCTTCATCAGCATAATTTTTTGTTTTAAAAGTCCAGGGGTTAAGTTTAGATTAGAAACATTTGAAAAGGTAAACAAATAAAAAAAAGGCATGACATGAGTGTCTGAATACAAAAACAATTTATCCATCCTGAGAAGTCTATCTTTCAAAAATCTGAATTAATATGCAATTGCTATAGGAGATATATAAAGAAAGGAAATTGAATAGGCTAATATATGGAATTCTTATTACTATGCTAGTTGTCTGGTAATAAGGCTGATACCTACTCAAATGAAATGAAAACCAAGGAAGCATGACTGCAACACCATCCAACTCTAACCGCTCTCACATTTTATTCTGACTTCTGAAGTTTTCTCTTTTTGGGGAAAAAACAGACTCCTAGTGTATTCCAAGCTGTTATTCATTGACCAATATTAATAGATAAGCGGTTGAAGAGACAAAATTAACATATGCACAGAGAAGAACCACAAGTATGAAGTTACTACTTGTGATGCAGCAAGTTACCCCATCATCTCAAAACCAAACAGATATAGTTACATCAAACTCATGAGTTACTGCAGATTTATAAATGTTCTGAAATATCCCAGATAGTCACTCTCTGTTCTAAATATTGTTCTAATTTTTTCCTACTAACCTGTCCACACATCTCATTAACATTTTCCTATATAAATTACAGGTGCTGTAGACACATACGTGGGGAGAGTTAAAGACTATCTATTCTGCTGAAATAAATAACAAAATTCACAGGAACTTCAGTGGGGTGGGGAATTTAACCACAATTTTTCAAATTTAAATAAAAAAAATTATTCAGATTCTCCAGAGAATCTTCTAAGCTCTACCATTTTCAACATATATTGAAAGGCAATAGATCTCAGTTTTCTCCAAACTGCTATGTGGCAAAACATTCACTATGACACATAATTGATAAGAACACATCCAACTGTCACAGTGTTTCAATTTGGAAAGTTAATAATTAAATTTTAATTAAAACTGGTGTTTTTAGGAGTGTGTATACCTGCTATTCTAGAAAAAGGACTTTTTATAAAAAGTATAATTTTATAAGAGAAGCATGAGAACTAGGGAAAAAAAAATGACTGAATACTTTTGAAGTTGTTTGTTAATACTGCTTTACCAATWCAAAGAAAAACTTAAAATTTAAGTAGGTAAACTTTCTAGATCATGATGGCCTCACTTAAGTATAAATATTTTAAATGTCACTCTGACCCCAGGAATCCCATCTCCAATCACAAGAACTGACATTACTTTTTACAAAGTGGTAATTTCTTGAATATGCTTTTAAATATCCAACTCATTCTCCTTTCTCTAGCTGGTTGCTACTTCACCAATACACAATGTGATGGAAACAAATGGACTGTCTCTTCATCAAAGTAAAAAACCTAGCATTTTTCGAGATTCTCATTTATTTCTGTGGACAGAAGGAGGGAAAAAATATAATAAAGATACAAAAAGAAAAAAAAAACAATGAAAATTAAACTAATAATTTAGGAAACCATTGGCAACAAAAATCTGGAAGTATGTGACAAAGTGTCAAGGTTATTCTCTCAAAACAGAGAAATCAGAAATTAGGACGTGATACTGATATCTCCTTATGACAGCAGGCAGAATTTTTTAATTTTTTTATTTCTTTTTTTTTTTTTTTTTTTTTTTTTTTGAAGTCCAGCCATGTGCAGAAAAACAGATCCATGGTGGCTGGCTCCTCACTTACTTCTTAATAATTTTTTCTAGACGTATTGGAAGCAATGGAAAAAAGTACCTGAAAAGGGCACTAAAATCTGCATTTATGAAACACGTAGTCAGTCATTCAAGAGTTATTCTCCTAAACAATAAATCAAGTATTGTTGTTTTTAAAGCAAATCTCTCTATGTACAAAGGGTACTTTTCTTTACGTAAGGTGGGGAACTCAGACTCAGTAGAACACTCAGTGCACTGCAGCTAGCTTATTTCCAACCGAAATGAGTGCATGTTAAAAAACAGGAACGAGTGTTATCTATTTATTTTTCAACTGCTGTATATAAAACCCTGTTCTGACCCACTAAACTTGGCATCAACCTCTGTCTGAATCATTTTCCTCTCTCATTCTATTTCACAAAGACAAACCATAACTGCTTATTCTGTCTGCAGTATCTCAGACTTCCTCTTTCTCAACAAAACATTAAATTTCCCCTCTACACCTGTTAGTCAAACCTCTATTATCTAAATAAAAGCCCACCTGAAAATCCAGATAAAAAGAAAACTGCTTTCTTATTTTCAAAACTAGAAAAAATTGTAACATTCATTTGAATGGGCACAGAATAGTATATGAAATTTATTTTAAAGGACAAAGAATTTCAAAGAATGAAAGTTTTGTTTTTAAATTACTACCTTACAAAGAAAACTAAATCCTGACACTCAGAGGTAACTTCTGCAATTCTTAAAATTCTTTTTCCAAGATCACAAGTTAGGTCTATTTCCTAAAGTAGTTATTTTTAGGCAACAGACTTCAAACTTTCAGTAAAACAAATTAATTAAAACATCAGAAAATAAATCTATTTACAGCCCACGCACAAACTAGTTTTGCAGTTACTAACCACTTCTCTTAAATATATATTAGCATCTTCATGATGCTGCAATTGATATGTACTTGACCTGAGGCAAATTTGTTTTTTTCATGCTTCGTTATCCACACAACCACACATTAAACACCAGCTAATCAACCGCATTCTATTTCTAAACATGGGTATTTTTAAAAAGACAAAGTTTGAAAACTTACATGTAAAGAACGGAATATTTTTCAGTAATTAGATCAAAACTGCTATTTTGCTTTTCTTTTCAAACAGACAGTTGGGAGGGGGTGGAGGCAGAAGATTGACAGAGATTTCTCTATCCCTTAGGGGTTAACATTTGTATAGCTGTCTCTCTTTGTTGGCACAACCCAATTTGAAAAGAAAGAACCATCTGCCCAGCTGTCTGGAATCCAGCCCTGTCTGATAATTCCCATGTTGAAAAATAAACATTTCACAAAACCCATGCACTAAGGAAAACGATTTACTTTTCTTACAGCTAACAAATAGGCTATCAAGCAACACCTTTAGAAGCCATACAAAACACTGAAACCGTAATTTTGGTTTGAAGCTCTGATGTTTTTCTTTACTTTTCTATTGCATACTATTTTTTAGGAGTTGCAAATTTTGCAATTTGCCTCATGAAATAGATCAATTATATTAAAAAGACTCGATTAATGCAGTTGTTCCAGTTTTCTTGATTACTACCAGCACTACTGTGAATGCTCCCAAGGAACAAGTGATACCAGTATGATATTTTAATAACAATTCTGGTGTGTAAAAATTAATTCAATAAAAAGCATATAAAGTGGTAGTAATAACATATTATGGAGTGATTATCAGAAAACTCTATTCTTGGGTAAATAACTTAAAACAATTGACGTCATAAGGTTTTTTCCAAACATTACAATTACCGTTCAGACCAATTCACAAGAGGGTAGAGAATAATAAATTACATACATGTTCCTAAACATCTTTAAAGAAATGACTTTATTTTCATTATTTTTTACTCTTCATATTTCAGCTCGGGCTTTAGGTTTTTTTGAGAGAGGGGATGGGAAAAATTGTTTTCTTATGTAGCAGAGAATATTTGGACATAGTGGATCCAGTCAACTCCCTTGTCTTCTGAAGATTTCAAACATTAGTAGTACAAAGCCTAGCTATTCTCAGCTTTCACACTTCACTAAGTTTAAGATTGAACTAAGCCTACTTTTTGGCCTTTATTTTTAAAACTCAATAGCGAGCAATATTTTCTAGACTCCAGAAAAAAAAAAAAATCCACAGAGACATACAGCTTAGCTCTCAAACTAACCCTGTCACATAGGCCTGTACTTCAGGCAGTGTTTTCTATTGTTTCAATTATCATTAAACAGGGTACTAATAGCTCCCTCACTTAGTCTGAATGACCAAATGATACCTTATGACTGTAAAGGCTATGAAACTAGGAAAAGGGATTGCAACTGTGTTGTACTAAAACAATCTCTACAGTAGTGCTTTAGGATATCTCATGTATTCTCAGGTAAATTAAGTTTAGAATGAAATAATACTTAAAGTTAATCTGTTTAAGTATCAGAAATCAAAACTTCCATAAATGGGCTATTACGTTTGTCTACCAGTTCAGAAAACTGTAGATAATCTAGTTAAAAGGCAATTGCAAGATTTTTTTTTTCTTTTCTGCTTATTAGAGTGAATGGAGTTAGACGTGTCTTTCCCTACTGATTTTTAAATCTTTATATTCAGGATTGGACACTTTACATATTCTTAGATTTCTGAGTTCAGAAGCTATGTCATCATACGCAGTGTCAGTCAGAAGGAACTAAGATACTTACTAAATCACAACAAATTTATACACTTTCAAAGTGGATGTTTGTTCAAATCAAAGAGAGTATATTGCTGCCCCCTTTGCCCATATGGCTGAGCAACTCTCCTTGCCTGTTTTTTTCTGGCAGGGGGAAGTAACTGTTGAGATGAGTCAGATATAGAAATAAAGAAAATTGCCTCACAAACGTATCTAAGAAAGGTATATATACCAAATACATTTTCCTTGAGCAGAACAGAAGGAAACTGGAAGCAGCAATTTCCTTACATAGCATCTCCATCTCTCTAATGGAAATTAGCTTCTTTAACTTCCTGCCAGGGATATAGCCATATTGCTTCTATGACTATTTCCCTCTTGTACCCATGATTTCTCTTTTCTTTTACACACAAAATTGCAACGAGTCAAGAAGTTTTGCAATGACCATTTAAAGAAATCTTGTCAGATACACATAGTTTATGTAGCATATGCACATCAACCTCCTCATACAAATGGGCTAAGGAAAGAGATTACTGCTCACAGCTGGGAAAGGCTCAGCTTCTATTCCAGCACTGCCAAACCACTGTGTCGTCAATATACCCATTAACTCCATGAGATAATTGAGAACTACTGATATCTTATAAACATATGTATAACCATTTCTGTGATCTAATAGCACAATTAACCCACTGTCCCGTTTTTTTCCAGGACTGTCTTGAAATTTGAAAGCTGCAAACTCCTTTACCTTTCTTCAGTGATTAGTCAAGCGGGAACGAAAAACATCACATCATTTAGCTGTGCAAGATTTTTCCACTCATCAAGATTAATTCTTAAATTGAAATAAACTAAAAGGGCAGTCATAATTTAAGAACAAAAATAATAATAAT